>JAVJIF010033891.1:50000-234768 GCA_038442645.1 Agave tequilana | reverse complement strand
GTTGGTGGATTGCTCAAGTATACCGTATACACACACACTCTTGATTTAGATAAGTTTTCCATAAAAGAATTTTTATTTTGAAAAAATACAAAAGAGTTTTCTTTTAGAAAAATAACGGTTTGGTTTTGGACTTCATATATACGTATCTTTAACCAAAACCATGTTTAGAGCTTAATGTCAAAAACATAGATATTGCACCATGTATGTGTAGTGGATCATATCCATACACTCCATGCTTTAAAAGAGTTTAAAATATCTTGTTTTTGTATTTGGAGAAGTTTTGGAAAAACCAATTTTGGAAAAATACAGTTTTCGTTTTTAGCCAAAATTTCTAAGTTACAAAAATAGTTCAAATTGTTTGTAACATGTCTTGATTTTACTCAAACATGTTTGTTTATCAAAGTATAATATTGAACCTATTTTTGTAGATTTTTCGTGATTTTATGGGATTTTATTTTTGATAAAAAGCCAAGTTTTAAATCCCTAAATTTGTCTGGTCTGGCTGCCGGCTTCTGCCGGGACGACCGTCGACCGCGCTAGGAGTCGGTCGACTGAGTCGGTCGACCGACGTGCACAGACATGCACGCCAGTTTTGGCTAGAGGGCCGGTCGACCGACCCGGTCGACCGCGCCGGTCGACCTTCTGCTCTCTAGAAAGCCCCGGTCGACCTTCTGCTCTCTAGAAAGCCCCGGTCGACCGGGACGGTCGACCGACAGAGAAGTCTGTTCTCTATTCCAGGGTCTCGGTCGACCGGGCCGGTCGACCGCTGCCCCAACGATCAGAAATCTAACCGTTGGCGATCGACCGGGCCGGTCGACCGTCAGCCGCCAGGGCTAAATAAATGCCCCAACGGCTAGTTTTTCTAGCCCTATATAAGTGGGCTTTTGGGGGCTGTTTTCTATAAGATTTTTCAAGTGATTTTGTACCAGTTTTTCCTACATCTTTTGAGAATTTTCTCCACTTGTATTAGAGCCTAATACTTCCATTCAAAAGGAGAGTTTATCAAGAGTTTTTTCAAAAGTGATTTTCTTGAGTTTTCCTCCACCATTTCAATCCTAGTTTTCTCACACAAACACTTGAGCTATCCATTGCTATATCTACATATAGGGATATTTGTTGTGAGAGAATTTTAGGTGATCAAAGTGTTGTGATCACCAAAGTTCCATCTTTGTACTTTGAGGAGGCGGACTTGCGAGTTCGCGGTGTTTCGAGTTCGTGTGTGAACTCTTTGTTTGAGGTGCGGCCTCGGCGAGCTAGTGGGTGTGGTGTGTTCTTGCAGGAACAAGTGAAGGGACTAGAGAGTCCAAGGAGTTCAAGTGTGAACTCGTCTTGTAGGTGTTGGGGCACCGAGTGATCCGGTGGGATCGATTATAGTGGAAATCCTTCATAGTGTTGAAGGCGGGGACGTAGAGCACGTGTGCTCGAACCTCGAAACAAATCTCCCGTGTTTGCGATTGCTCTCTCTCTATCTCTTACTTGTTTATATCTTGCATGCTTATATTGTTTTCATCTTTATATGCTTGATATATATTTGTGCCCTTATTGATATATGCTTGGGGATTGTTTGCTAACACTTGTATTCAACCAAGAGAGCCAACGCGGCACCTCAACTCTTATTTAAAGGAATCTTGAGGAGTTAGTCCAGAGCCCTTCACGGGGAATCCGGCTACACTCTTGTGTTATACTTGGTGATTAGTTTAAGAAGTTTTAGTTTGCATCATATTAGTTTTAATTCCGCATTATTGACCATTAGATTAGCCCATCACCTATTCACCCCCTTCTAGGTATTTTACAATTGGTATCAGAGCCAAGTGCTCTTAATTTGGGTCTTACAACCTAGAGTTAAAGATCCTCATTTATAGCTAATCACAACATTTGTGCACACACCATGGATTTCATGTCACCTCCCACTTTTGTTATCCTAACATCCAAACTTGAAAGGTTAAGATGTCCTTGTACCTCAAAGCCCTAAGCATTCATGTTTATTTTGCCACTACTAGAGATTCTTATTATTTAAATGGCAAAAATATTGAGGCTAATGCAAAAGCCCTACATGCTTTAAGATCTACCCTAAATGATGATTATTTATTTAGGGTTACTAATCTTGATTCGGCTTTTATAGTTGGAACTCTTTGATCTCCCTTGGCGAAAAGAACAATACTATGCGGGGAGCGACTCGGATGTTAGAAGTGAGGCTTCCAACGTGTGCTACATGGTCCAAGGGGATAACCCCCTTGAGGTAACTACCGAATCTGAGGTAGAAGAAGATGTTGATATGTCTTATGATGAGTTTGAATCTTTTTGTCAACAACTTCTAGAAAAATATGACATGCTTAAGAAAGATAACAAGAAAATGAAAAAGAAATTTGATTGCATGTTAAATGAAAAAGATTCTTTACAAGAAAAGTATGAAAATATTTCAAAAGAAAATGAATCTTTGAAAAATGAAAATGTTTCCTTGCTTTCTAAATTAAATGATCTTTGTGAAGGAAACACTTCTTTGAAAAGAAAAATGGTTGAAAAAGAAAAAGAACTGTTTCTAAAAAGAATAAGAAAAATGATTCTCATTCTCATCATGCTTTACATGCCACTACTAATGAGATGAAATTTTTGAAAAATAAAATAAAATGTTTGAGCTCAACCTGGAACACATGTGCATTTAACCATAAAAGATTGGAATCCTTGTTTCAAAAGAAACAAGTTCCCCATGTTCATGCACAACACCCTCATCATGCATATGCACATTTTGCACGCCACGATCACACTCATACACATATGCATCCTAGAGTGTACAAGTGTACACATTGTGGCCGCAAAGGCCATTTAGCAAAATTTTGTTATGATAAGATTAATTCTTTAAATTTTTCTAATAAAAATATTTGGGTTCTTATAAGACTAACTCTCAAGGACCCAAAAGAAAATGGGTACCAAAATCCCCACCTTGTGCTTTTGATGTAGGTGTGGGCTCTCACAAACCGTGAGAGGAATGGTGCCTTGGTGGTGGTTGCACATGGACTTGATGGACACACATTTGATGCACCGCTATCAAGGAGGTTTGGTGGGACAACCACCATGTTTTGGAGTATTAGAGCATAGTTCTTTGGTTTGGTATTATTTACATGTTGTCTCTCTAAAAACTCCTAGTTTATATACATGCTGTCTCATATGTGATATTTTTAGCATGTTCATGTTTTATTGGTTTTGTGCTTCGTGTAGTAATTACTTGTTTAAATGTAGTTTTATCAAAACTTGGATATATATACTTGTACAAGTAGTGAGCAACAAATTGACTCATATATGTTTGTACTTCATTGTTCATTTGTACTCACTATATGCACATGTATAGCTAGTTTTGTTGATTCTCTCATTTATACATGTCTTGCCTATTTTCATGTTTTACTTCATGTATATGTATTTTGTATTCAAATCTAATAAATATACATGTATACCCCTTGAGTCATTTATCTTCATGCAATTTATATCATAGACTCGTTTTATGTTTGGGATATATATGCATATTATTAGATTTGGATAAAAACATACATATACCTAGAAGTTGTTTTTAAGATGAAAAATGAATTTTTATGATTTTTTCTTTATATGAAAAATGAATTTTCATGATTTGTTTGATAAAATAAGATCCATACTTGTTTTGAGCTTCATTGATTATCTTCATGGAAAATGCTAATTACATGATTTTTGTGCACTCACACTTTATTTGTTTATTCATGACTTTGTTTCATGATTATTTTTGAGCCTTATAGATTTCGAGTGTCAAACTTTATGTATTTAGAATGTTTCATATGACTTGGTTTCATGTTTTGAAGGATCTTTAACTAGTTTTCAAAAATTATTTTAATTAGTTATTTATTCTTCATTTGGTAGTGTTTTCACTATAAAAATATGTTCAAACTATAGTCTTTTGAAAACCCCTACCAACCCTCTTTGGCGGACGGATGGGCGGTATGCCTTGTAAGTCTTATTGAAAATCTTTTATCTTGTGCATATAAAGGGTGGTAGTTTATGAGTTATACACTAATTTCACTTTATAATCTCAATTGGTATCATAATTTCATTTGGTATCACAATTGATATATTTGTATACTCATAATCTTGTTTATATATATGTATGCTTTCAATTTCAACTTATATCAATTTCCATTAGTATTATCATTTTTCATACATATATATGTTTTGTTTGTGCTTGATTTTCAAGAAATTTTCATGTTTAAAGCACAACATTTGTTTATGCTAAGCTTAATTTAAAATTTTATTTTCAATTGGTATCTCAATTGACATTTTTATATAAGCTTATACATTATCTTCAATTAGTATTTTTGATATCAAAATGTACAATATATTTTAATTGGTATCTATTGAACTATTATTTCAATTGGTATCAATATACTTCAATTGGTATCGATTGATCTATTTATTTCAATTGGTATCCATACTTTTCATTAATATCAAAATACAAAAATGTTTCAATTTCTATTTGGTATCACAAATGTTTCTTTTCATATGATAACTATATCTTGTGATATCCTGATTTGTTGAAAAGTAGAATTTCAATTTTGATATTGTTTAGGTACAATTTGTATCTTAGAAAAGGGGAAAGTTTTTTTATTTCATTGGTATTATAATAAAAATTTGAATTTAAAATGTTTTGATTTATATTACCTATATGCAAGGAGAGCTTAACATCTCTTCTACATATAGATTCATGTTGAGTGTATCTTATATTGAGGAGCTTGACAACTCTTCTTTATATGGTACACGTGTATAGGGGAGCTTCAATCTCCTCTTATGCATCGCATATTATGCGTTATTTGAGTTAGGGCTTGTCATCCCTTCTTCATGTAATGCATATATGTAGGGAAGTTAACTTAGCGTCTTCCTCTTCATGAATGTATATCGCATATATCTCTTTATTGGTTGATTTGATTTCACCCCTTTATTGATTCTTTATTTCGAACAAAAAGGGGGAGAACATTGTTTTTGTTTTTACTTTCACCCCTTTGTTGATGATTGACAAAAAAGGGGAAAAGTATTTTAGTATATATGCATGTTTTGGAAAAAGGATTTATGTTCATGCATATTGTTTTGTTTTGCAAATAGGAGAAAAAGAATTTGATGTGTTTCATGCTTGTTTATGCATGTTTATCTCCTTGTATTTGCATACATGTTTATGAGCTTTCATTGCATATTTATTTGTTTATTGTTATGCATGAGTTAAGGGGGAGCTTCTTTGAAGCTTTACTTTAATCCATGCATATATAACTCCATGAGTTTTGTCATCATCAAAAAGGGAGAGATTGTTGGCCTAAAGGCCTATCACTCTAGTTTTGATGATGATCAACTCATGTAGTTATAGTACTAATGATCTTATGTTTAATTAGTCTCAATTTATGATCAAGATCTTAGTAGGTGTGTAGCTTCAACAAAGGATGTAAAGTCAAGTTTTGGAGCTAACACGGTTTGATTCAAGAGCCTATGCATCAAGACCACATCCAGTACTCAAGAGGAGTCTAGCTCTTTAGATCAAGTTTGGACCAAGTCAAGAAGAGAAGAAGACTTCAAGTGAAGACTTCAAGATCAAGACTTGTGTCTAGGTTTGTTTTTATAAGATTTTGTTTTTAGATAAAATGTAAAGGATAGAATAGTTGGTGGATTGCTCAAGTATACCATATACACACACACTCTTGATTTAGATAAGTTTTTCATAAAAATTTTTATTTTGAAAAAATACAAAAGAGTTTTCTTTTAGAAAAATAACGGTTTGGTTTTGGACTTCATATATACGTATCTTTAACCAAAAACATGTTTAGAGCTTAATGTCAAAAATATAGATATTTCGTCATGTATGTGTAGTGGATCATATCCATACACTCCATGCTTTAAAAGAGTTTAAAATATCTTGTTTTTGTATTTGGAGAAGTTTTGGAAAAACCAATTTTGGAAAAATACAGTTTTCATTTTTAGACAAAATTTCTAAGTTACAAAAATAGTTCAAATTGTTTGTAACATGTCTTGATTTTACTCAAACATGTTGTTTATCAAGTATAATATTGAACCTATTTTTGTAGATTTTTCGTGATTTTATGGGATTTTATTTTTGATAAGAAGCCAAGTTTTAATCCCTAAATTTGTCTGGTCTGGCTTCTGCCGGTCGACCGGACCGGTCGACCGCGCTAGGAGTCCGTCGATCGAGTCGGTCGACCGACGTGCACAGACGTGCACGCCAGTTTTGGCTAGAGGGCCAGTCGACCGACCCGGTCGACCGCAGAGAGCTTCTGCTCTCTGGAAAGCCCCGGTCGACCGGGACGGTCGACCGATAGAGAAGTCTGTTCTCTGTTCCAGGGTCTCGGTCGACCGGGCCGGTCAACCGCTACCCCAACGGTCAGAAATCTGACCGTTGGCGGTCGACCAGGCAGGTCGACCGTCAGTCGCTAGGGCTGAATAAATGCCCCAACGACTAGTTTTTCTAGCCCTATATAAGTCGGCTTTTGGGGGCTGTTTTCTATAAGATTTTTCAAGTGGTTTTGCACCAGTTTTTCCTACATCTTTTGAGAATTTTCTCTACTTGTATTAGAGCCTAATACTTCCATTCAAAAAGAGAGTTTATCAAGAGTTTTTTAAAAGTGATTTTCTTGAGTTTTCCTCCACCACTTCAATCCTAGTTTTCTCACACAAACACTTGAGGTGCGGCCTCGGTGAGCTAGTGGGCTTGCGGTGTGTTCTTGCGGGAACAAGTGAAGGGACTAGAGAGTCCAAGGAGTTCAAGTGTGAACTCGCCTTGTAGGTGTTTGCGGCACCGAGTGATCCGGTGGGATCGATTATAGTGGAAATCCTTCATAGTGTTGAAGGCGGGGACGTAGAGCACGTGTGCTCAAACCTCGAAACAAATCTCCCGTGTTTGCGATTGCTCTCTTCTACCTCTTACTTGTTTATATCTTGCATGCTTATATTGTTTTCATCTTTATATGCTTGATATATATTTGTGCCCTTATTGATATATGCTTGGGGATTGTTTGCTAACACTGTATTCAACCAAGAGAGCCAACGCGGCACCTCAACTCTTATTTAAAGGAATCTTGAGGAGTTATTCCAGAGCCCTTCACAGGGAATCCGGCTACACTCTTGTGTTATACTTGGTGATTAGTTTAAGAAGTTTAGTTTGCATCATATTAGTTTTAATTCCGCATTATTGACCATTAGATTAGCTCATCACCTATTCACCCCCCAGGTGTTTTACATGTTTCTCTTCAATATTTTGTAAGACCGTCTTTCTCAGTCAGCATCTAGTTGAGACATTCATCCATTTTAGATGAATGATATTTTATCGATGGCATTGGGTAAGCCCGAGCACCCCGGTCGTCTTCGAGGCACCGGATAAGGGGCTACTATGTCCAACTACTTTCATACTTATCGCCGACACCACCAAAGTATTACAAATGAAGATGTTGCTAGATTGGTGGAAGTTAAACTTCAAGAAGAAAGGAAAATTCAAGAACAAGAATGGAGAGGCGAGAAGATGAATGGAGGAGGCGAGAAGATGAATATAGGAGGTGAGAAGATGATTTCAGAGCTTCCTTCATATCTGAAATTGAGAAAATGTGGTGGAAATTCCAAATGAATACTAATCTGCCGAGCTATCTGCCACCCCATTATATGCCCAGAGCGGCAATGGAAGTTGTACAATTTTAAAGAATTTATCTTAGATTATAGAGGTAATCTTATTTAATATTTGTATAAACATATACATGTACACACACATATACACGTACACACTTACAGGCTTATTTGCCATGCTAATTATATGGTTATCTCAGGGTGAGTTTATTCTTGTTATTTGACCATTGAACATGAAAATCGTGTTGTGGCACACAGACGAGCTATCAACATTGGTGATAATCAAATCATTCACTCCGGACCAATTGGATCCGATAATGTAAGAGTGAGTATCGTGAATTAATTGGATATGGATGCTTTTCTACCAATTCCACGTGATGAGATGGCAACCGTCCGTGATGCTATTGGTAGTTTCGTGTCATGGCCCAAGACACTTATCAATTTGGATACATGAGTATGTTTATCATAATTAAAGCACAACTCTAAATTTTAAATTAAATGTGCACAATTTGATTTGTCCATTGTATCGTGACAGGCAAAGGCTAAAGGGAAGGAGGTGGTACGGGCTGTGACTCCAAAGAGCTTGGAGACATTTGCAGAGTCAGTCAATCAGCCAATGACTACTCCACCAGATAGCAAAATGGTGAAAGTGGCTGCATATGCGTGGGGTATGAGAGAGGGATCCATCATCATAGTTTCCGTGGATATAGAGCTATTTTCAACCGAAATGGCCATATACCTCGAGTGTAACGACCTCGAGAGGTTCATAAGCCACCAGGAGATAAGCGCGACATGTATCTGTTTGTACATGAAGTGAGTAATTAATATAGTTTCTTTAATTAATAAAATATTAACTATTTTATATTTAACCCATCTTGGTAATTTCTTCTAATTTTATGTCCTTATATGATTGGCATGCGGACACGGGCTTGAGCCACTTGTATGATTTTATTTGTCCATACCATATAGCACTTGTGACTAGCAATATAGATGAAACAGAGTTGAAGGCTCGCTATGTCTTGGACACATTGTGAAGAGGTAGACAGGCCCCGATTGTATTTTGCACCATATAATACGAGTAAGCATTGATATTCTAAGAATAAAATTTAATTGTCACATATTTAATTTAATTTCTCACATATGAATTTATCTTGTAGTGGTCATTAGACTCTGTGCGTGATTGACACGAGCTCCTCTTATATACTGGTTGGACTCGTTGGGAAGCGAAGTGCGGAAGATATTAACAAAGTAATTGATTTATGAGTATTTAATCTATTTATATTTATTATTGCATCAAATACTTCTAAAATATTTATTAATAATCTTGTTTAATTTCTGTAATCTATGAATAAGGCGCTCACCTTTTTGAATCAAAGATGACGGGGTAGACTTACTTCATGGAAGAGGATTCAGGTAATTCTTTCAGAAATCGACGAAAAAGCTTTAAGTTTTAACTTTTGCTTAACACATATATTTCAATTCTTATAATGTCCTCGTCAACCAGATTTCATTGTGTGTGAATATTATATTATGATGTTTATGCGTTAAATCATTACTTTGCAAATTAATCCTATTCCAGAAAAGGTATAATCTTCTGAATTAAATCAATTTATGCTTTATTGTTAGTGTTAAAATTAATATAATAAAAACTAAATATGTTTATAGTTCGATGAAAATAAAACGGCATATACATGTATGAAATTGCTAGAAGTTAAGGAAGAGTGTGGGCGACTTATTTGCTGAAGTGTATTGATTGTGAGTAATTTTTTCGGAAATCTTATACAAAACAGCGTGCGTACATGTATTGTGTTAAAATTTTCACATTCTCATTAAATATATGTGTGGATTGATTGGTTGGATTAATTATGTGTTTGATGATATATATGCATGTGTGAGATTTTGTTATTAAGTACTCTGTTTGGTTGGTTGGCTGCAATTATTTTTGATATGATTTTGTTTGATATGTACAGGCTGTGTATATAGCTGGTTGGTTCGTTGGCTGTAATCTGTATGTTTGATATGTTTCTGTTTGATATGTACAGAAAGTTTATATTATTATTTTAAAAAGAAATATTAATATATGACGTCATTTTAAACTGATGTCGTTGTTTTCCACTAATTGCAAAAGGGGAAAACTTACAAAAAGGGGTCGAGGAGCGAAATTATAAGTATTTCTTTACAGAAAGAAAAAGAAAATTATAAGTAGATCTTCTCTGAGATTTCTGGAGAAGTGTGTCGGTGGGACTCTGATCAGCGCGCGATCACTTTGTCCCGTTGACGATGCGAGCAATCGATCTTCGAATGCTACTGCTTAGGAATTCCTTCTCGCCTGGTTCCGGAGATTCCTTGAGAGGGAGAAAGATCTTAGGATATTAGCACCCTGAATTTATCCTTGCAGGATTAGAGAAGTGATTCTCTGAATTCTTGGAAGCGAGAGAGTAGATCTCTTGTTTGCTTAAGCTTTGAAGCCACAAAAGAAGCTTATGCTCTTCAAAAGGCCTCTTGGACTTGAATTTCTTCAAGACCGTGAGCCTATTGGACTTGAATCTTTTCAAGATCCTGAGTCTAGCCTACTAGTGGGCTATTTATAGGCTCAATAGGGAGTTATGATTCCCTTAATTGTCTCCTTTTAATAAGGGATCATGGGTGTAACTACCCATTAATTCTCCTTAATTGGCTCCTATTAATGAGGGATCATGGGTGTAACTACCCATTAACTCCCCCACTAACTTAGTGGGGCAGTTACTTTCTTCATGCGGAGATAACCTCTTCAGGAGAAGCTATCAAGAAAGCTTCCGGCGAAGCTATAAGTTAGCTCTCTGGAGCTATGAAGAGCTTCATAAGAAGCTATCAAGAAAGCTTCCAGCGAAGCTAGAATTAGCTTCTAGCGAAGTTAGAATTAGCTTCAGGCGAAGCTGTAAGTTAGCTCTGAGCTATGAGAAAGCTTCATGAGAAGCTATCAGCAGCTTCCGACGAAGCTAGAATTAGCTTCCGGCAAAGCTAGAATTAGGTTCAGGTGAAGCTGTAAGTTAGCTCTCTGTGGAGCTATGAAGAGCTTCATGAGAAACTATCAAGAAAGCTTCGGCGAAGCTAAAATTAGCTTCCGGCGAAGCTAGAATTAGCTTCAGGCGAAGCTGTAAGTTAGCTCTCTGGAGCTATGAAGAACTTTATGAGAAGCTATAAAGAAAGCTTCGGTGAAGGTAGAATTAGCTTCTAGTGAAGCTATAAGTTAGCTCTCTGGAGCTATAAAAAGCTTCATGCGAAGCTAGACAAACTTAGCCTCTCAGACGAGGCTATCCCTTTGGGCTCATGCAATGTTAAGTGTTAAGCTAACTCAGCATCTTAGGCCTGCTTAGGTCTCTTCAAAGGCAACCTTAGCTTACTGTCTGCTTCACTGGATCAGTAGAGTCCAAGTCGCTGATTTGTCCCTTGGGGATGGGCAGAAACTGATCGTCAGCTTGTTTGCGACTTGTCTTTTATAAATGTCAACAAGTTAGACATCGTTCAGACCGGTTTGAAAGCTGTCTGAGAGTTTGTCTTTTTTGAGTGTCAACAAGACCCCCTTCAAAGTTTTCGTAAATCCACAATGGGATGGTTTGGCTTTCGAAATACTTTTAATTGCCTCAGGTGTTCAAAGGAGAGAGCATTCACCAAATAGAATTCCCCAAAGAAATTAGAACTTTGACAGAAAATTATTCAGAGGTTAGGAACATGATAAAATCAGTCTGAGTATGAGAACTCACTAGGGACAAAGGGGAGCAGATCTAGGAATCCGTCTGTTCAGAGGTAATATGGACATAACAGGTTTGGAATCGCTAGAAAAGAGGGTTCGCTGTTCAGAGGTGGTAAACTGGACATAACAGCGAGAAAAGTTCCTACCGGACTGGAAAGTTAGATCTGGATATCCGTCAGTTCAAAGGTGTGCAAGTGCTCAATTTGATTGAGGCAAAACCTGCACACAAAATACAAAATTTGAGATTTAGAATGAAGATGTGCAAGTGCTCAATTCTTACCGCTATAGCAAGTGGCTATGCGGGTCGTGATCCACAAGGAGGGTTTTGCGATAGAAGCGTTCACGGTTCTTTATTGCAATCTTAATGAAGACAAAACGAAAGTTCTTCTTTGTTTTTAAGAAATAAAAATGAAAGAGTTATGTTAAAGTGAGAAAGAAAGCGGTGGAATGAGAAAGTGGAGAGAATCAGAAAATGATGAAAGCGACTATGTACAAATGAATGGGAAAGAAAGAGTTGGAAGATGAAGTGTTGGTGTTTTAATCTACAGAAATAAAAGAAAAGAATGAAAATCGAAGAAATACTTATCTTAGTTTGGTTGATGAATTACCTGAAAACCTTGCATGTTCTACCTTGCTTCGGAGGCGTTCAACGCATAAGTCATAGGATCGAGCTTAGTCCCCGTTCGCATTATATCATCAAGCTGGGCAAGAATGAAGTGATACGGAACTTTAGGAGGAGAACATCTTCATGAAGTATCGTTGGCACTCATAAAGACTTTGTTATACTTATGCATCGGAATTCACTCGCATTCTCATCAAAAACAAACAGAGGTAAAGTAGAAAGAGGAAAAGAAAAAGATAACAGAAGTAAAGAGACGAACATAAACAAATGTTTACCTTTATTGATTGCAGAAACAATGGAAGAAAGGAGGAGGATACATCGGTGTCACTCTCAACATCAGCCTCTCTCTCTCTTACTTACATGAATCTTCATCTAACCTAAGGTTACATACAAATTACATAAAAAGTAAAGAAAAACCTAAACTACAAAGAGTGAAAACTAGGCTAAATCCTATCTCTGCATGGTCGTCCCATTTTTAGTGCAAATACTGGCCTTTTATAGGCAAAACCCCAATGTGCAGGATCCCGGGGAGATCGGGGGAGCGAACGTTCCCGGCTTTGGCTGCGTTTTCGCGGCCAGGGTGTGGCCAGGTGGCCACAGCCTGTTGGTGGGTCTCCCCGGGTTCGAGTTCTGGTTTTATCTTGGGTTGGATTTGCATTTCAGCTCCGAGATTTTGAAGAAATGGCCGTTGATCTTTGCTTCAACCGATTGATTCTAAGAGGATTCATCTCAATCGGTTTTCAACCTCTTGATTTTGCCCTGATTCAGTGAGGTCGAATTAATTCTGATTTAATTCAGAATTTTGGTGGGCTTTTGGGCTCATTTCTCTTCATCTCCTTAAGGAATGGGCCTGCAAATAAATTAAGCATTTAATTAGGACAATGCAGCTTTTATTCTATAATAAGTAGGGAAATATGATATTAAATATGCAACATTAGCGACCAATCAACTGTCTTCTTCTTTCGAGACTTGAGCTTCTTAGAAGTTTGGACTGACAACTGGTTAAATATCGATTGCTGGCTCGGAGGAGAAGTTGTCGGGATTAGTCCCAAACAATAGTTGACGGAATGTACCATCACAGTTTGACACCCTGCTTGTCCGCACTGGGATGGCAAGATGTGAACTGGCTCTTCAGAGTGGAGTTTCCACTTGTTGCTCAGATAATCCCGCAAGTTTGTGTTACCTGGGTCCAACTGATCCAACGCGGAGACTCGGGAAAACTGAATGTTAGCCCGCTTGGGTTGAGAAACCCTGAGTTTAGGCCTCAAAGCTTTCTTTTTTTCTATTGGCGAAGCTAGGATAGCTCCCCCTAAAAGAGTAGCTTCGCAAGGTGAAGCTACTGTTTTAGCTCTGCCTTTGAAAGCGAGCTAGCTCTGTTGCGCGGAGTTCTTCCTGTGAGCGAGGCTGAAATAGCCTCGCTGTTAGCACTCAGTGGTGCTTCATTTTTAACTTCGCGGCTAAGGTATTTAGCACTTAGTGCTTTGGTTTTGTCGTTAGCGGCAAGCCTAGCACTGCCCAATAGTGCTGATGATATAAGCGGGGCTGCAGTAGCCTCGCTGTTAGCACAAAGTGTTTTAGCCCTAGCCTCACGTGACAGGTGTGACTTAGCTCTGTGAAGAGCTGAAATAGTCTTGCAGTCAGAAACTATTTTAGCTTCACAGGAAGCTAAATCAAGAGATCTATCTCTAGCCTCGCATGGGACTACAGCTTTTGCAATCAACATAGCCTTAGCAGAGGCTGTTTTAGGTTCACAATGAACCTTTATAGCTTCACGCACAGTGTTAATATGCTGGCGCGTGGCTATGTTAGTCTCTGCTGAGACTGTGCTAGACTCGCATAGAGTCTGTTTAGCCTCGCCTGAGGCTGTAATAGGCTTACAGAGAGCCTTATTTGTCTCAACGGAGACTTTCTTCCAATAGTTAGCCAAAGTGGCTCTGGTTACGCTGACCTCCTTGCGTACATATAGGGGGCTCGTGCTAACCCCAAAAAAAAGTTGTTCAAACTTCTCTTGGTCAAAGTGAATGACCAGCGTCTCAGCAATAGACCCGAAAGTCTGATCGTCGCATTGTGACACTTGATTCTCAGCAGTAGAGAATACGATCCCCAGTGGAGTCGCCATCTTGTTTTCCATTAATTTGCGAAAGGGGAAAACTTACAAAAAGGGGTCGAGGAGCGAAATTACAAGTATTTCTTTACAGAAAGAAAAAGAAAATTACAAGTAAATCTCCTCTGAGATTTCTGGGGAAGTGTGTCGGTGGGAGTCTGATCAGCGCGCGATCACTTTTTCCCGTTGACGATGCGAGCGATCAATCTTCGAATGCTACTGCTTGGGAATTCCTTCTCGCCTGGTTCTGAAGATTCCTTGAGAGGGAGGAAGATCTTAGGGTATTAGCACCCTAAATTTATCCTTGTAGGATTAGAGAAGTGATTCTCTGAATTCTTGGAAGCGAGAGAGTAGATCTCTTGTTGGCTTAAGCTTTGAAGCCACCAAAGAAGCTTATGCTCTTCAAAAGACCACTTGGACTTGAATTTCTTCAAGACCGTGAGCCTATTGGACTTGAATCTTTTCAAGACCCTGAGTCTAGCCTACTAGTGGGCTATTTATAGGCTCAATAGGGAGTTATGATTCCCTTAATTGTCTCCTTTTAATAAGGGATCATGGGTGTAACTACCCATTAATTCTCCTTAATTGGCTCCTCTTAATGAGGGTTCATGAGTGTAACTACCCATTAACTCCCCCACTAACTTAGTGCGATGGTTACTTTCCTCATGCGGAGATAACCTCTTCAGGAGAAGCTATCAAGAAAACTTCCGGCGAAGGTAGAATTAGCTTCCTGCGAAGCTATAAGTTAGCTCTCTGGAACTATGAAGAGCTTCATGAGAAACTATCAAGAAAGCTTCCGGTGAAGCTAGAATTAACTTCCGGCGAAGCTAGAATTAGCTTCAGGCGAAGCTATAAGTTAGCTCTCTAGAGCTATGAAAAGCTTTATGAGAAGCTATCAAGAAAGCTTCCGGCGAAGCTAGAATTAGCTTCAGGCAAATCTATAAGTTAGCTCTCTGTGGAGCTATGAAGAGCTTCATGAGAAGCTATCAAGAAAGCTTCCAGCGAAATTAGAATTAGCTTCTGGCGAAGCTAGAATTAGCTTCAGGTGAAGCTGTAAGTTAGCTCTCTAGAGCTATGAAGAACTTCATGAGAAGCTATCAAGAAAGCTTCCGGTGAAGCTAGAATTAGCTTCCGGCGAAGCTATAAGTTAGCTCTCTGGAGCTATAAAAAGCTTCATACGAAGCTAGACAAACTTAGCCTCTCAGACGAGGCTATCCCTTTGGGCTCATGCGATGTTAAGTGTTAAGCTAACTCAGCATCTTAGGCCTGCTTAGGTCTCTTCAAAGGAAACTTTGGCTTACTGTCTGCTTCACTGGATCAGTAGAGTCCAACTCGCAGATTTGTCTTTGGGGATGGGTAGAAACTGGTCGTCAACTTGTCTGCGACTTGTCTTTTGTAAATGTCGACAAGTTAGACATCGTTCAGACCGGTTTGAAAGTTGTCTGAGAGTTTGTCTTTTTTGAGTGTCAACAGTCGTATATACATTACACTTCAGTTCTTCAGAAATCTGACATCTAATAACACTTTAAACGTCGGTTCTTAATGAAACCAACGTTTAAACTGAAGTTTATATGTCGGTACTTCTTAGAACCGACGTGGAATGTTTATTTTCCACGTCAGCATTTGTAAAAATCGACGTGGACAGCTCTTATACCGCTTAATAAAAATGAACTTTTCACATCGGTTTTTTCTACAGCTGACGTGGAAAGTTTAGTTTTTCATGTCAGTTGTTTAAAGAACCAACGTTAAAAACTTTTTTATGACATCACTTTAAAACCGACGTGAAAAGTTTAAGACTTTTCATGTCGGCCGGATAGAAGTCGGTGGCTATTTTTTTTTTTACGTTGGCTATGAACTGACGTCAAATCCCTTTTATGTAGTAATGCGTGTTCCAATAATGTTGCGAAATACAACGCTCTCTTGATCGGGATGCAAGTTGCTGAAGAGGTTGGAGTCAATAATCTCGAAGCATATGGTAATTCAAAGCTCATCGTCAACCAGGTTTACGGGAGTATGAAGTCTGACAGGAAGAGTTGATGCCCTATCACAACGCAACCATTAATGTAATGCCCCGATCCCACGGGTACGGAGATATTACTGCGACGGATATACGTAGGTTGAAAATACCCTCACATATATATGCTAAGCATCAGTGCAGGCAAGAATCAGAGTACGAAAGCACATGGTGCACTATACATTCTAACATAAGAGTACAATTACAAAGTTATCACCAGATGTTACACAATATTACAAGAATATTACATTACCGATAGGCTTAAAAGAGATAATACAAAGAGATATATTATGATGAATAATACAAAATATCTTTACGAGTTACAAAGGGAAAACTCGTGGGATGAGCAGGGGGCTCGGAAGGATAGGGTCTCAGACGGTCTGACGATGATCCACGCTTTCGTTGCGCATCTCTGATCAGCAACCGGGAGAATCCACAAGTTCTAAGCTCTGGGATCTGGACATGAGGATCCAGAGGAGTCAGAAACCCCCAACGAGTGGTGTGGTGAATGCTATGTGGCGTGCAGGAATAAGCACACGTATATCGATAAATTCGAATCAAAGGAGCATGTATTGAAAACTATGTCGTGAGCACAGGCATACAGGAGCAGACAGAGGGATAGTAAGTGATATCAAATAGGGAATATGCATGGTATAATATGATAAGAGCAGGAGACTAGTGGAATAGAACACAAATGGTAAGCCAGGATGTAAATGTAAAAAATACAATAATAATAATAATAATCATAAAACCAGATATCTAAAGTAAAACCCGATGAAAGCAAATACAGTAAAACCAGCGGTATAAACTCATTTTATGGCTTCATGAGATAAGTACGTCGAAGGAATAATCCAAACAGGGAAACCCTCATCTATATACCATATATCTCACATCATCGTAATCTCAGTCCATATGACCCGAACTGCAAAACATACAATGAATTATTAATTAGCATCTTTTATTATTATTACTTGTCCACCTAGATGTCTAGATATATGGACCAGCATCCCAGCACACATATTTCCCCATCTGAGTAAAGCAATGTTATTATTGGAAACCAACAGGGGTATCAACGAACAATCTTTACAGTGGATCTCGTGCATACCCGGGACCACGGCCTAGGATGTTCCATTGCTAGTGTACGGAACCTACCGCAAGGTGTACAAGAGGGTCTTTGTCATGCCCTGCTTCCTAAAGTATGCTGGAGCGGAGACGCGACGCGAGTTGGCGACGCTTATAAGCTAGAAGAATACCTCACGTATACACGCTAAGTCTTAAGTAACCCTAAACAAGCTATAAATCTCAACTATAATAAATCATGATCACTGCAGTAACATATAAATGTCCACACATGATAATGAATAAAGAATGAATAAGAAGAGTCTGATATATTTGGAATCAAAGAATAATCACAGGAATAAATGAAGGAAAGAGGGATAAGAATACCAGTACCAGGTAGAGAGAATCTCCAGACTCCTCGCAACATGTACAGTCCCATCGAACACCTGATCAATGAAATAAATATCCAATATCTGGACGTGCAAATTCAAGGTCATCAGAAGAGACCCATGAGTGTGTAAGAAAAAGAGAAAGTGCTCGTGCATATAAACAATATGTACATATATCACAACATGATAAACTGCAAATAAATGATAACAGAATAATCATGAATAAAACTGCAAATAAAAGATAACTAATACAACTGTAAAATACACAACTGACGTCAAGATGTGTAACCTAGCATATGTCACTAGTCTGGCTGGTTATTATTAATCTAACTAATGTAGTACTTAGTTGTGTCTCATACCACAGTCGTTTTCTCACATATCAAAAAAAGTCATCGTTATTTTAACTGCCTGCCAATGTAGTGCATGTGTTTTGGATGAGTACCGTGCATGCCCGGTACCACGGTCTAACAACCCTGGCACTGAACTAGATAAGCCGCAAAGCCTTTAATAATTGAAGACCACAGCCCCACACAAAAAGACAACTAGTGTGGCGCCGCTGACAATTGACAACTCAATAGGTAGCCAACCTTGGTTCCCCATGGTGGAACCCACAACTCGGTATACCATAATAAGTCCTTTTAAAATACATGACATGTATTATTAGGCAATTACCCTTGTTTTCTGGGTTATGATGTCTTTTGTTAACAAGCAATGATATAAGTTATTATTAGGAGTAACCGATATCTCCAACTACTATTGATGTTAATAATAACTGATTCTGAAAACTGACAACTAATAACTGACATCTGAATACTGGAGATATAAAGTAACTAACCATATAACAAATGGTAACTGATACTGACATCTGACAACTGCTACCTGATAACTCTGAAAATATAAGATCACTAATCGAATATACCGGTATCCATAACTGAATAACTGTAGTGGCTAGGAACCAATCATAAAGAGAGGTCTACTGAACATCCTCAAAGTCAACTAGATCAATAGACTCCAAAATCATATCTAAATAGTGAAACATCCTCAAACGACATGAAACCCATAATGGTTTATATCTGATACTCAACATCAATAAAATATCATCAATACTCAACCGATATGGTCAGTAAATAAATCTTAAATACTTACAACTATAAATCTAACTACGTCAATCCCATGTTGATCAAGATTCGGTAAATAGAACATAAATCTCAAAATAACTCAAATTCTGAATAAGTCCGTGTACCGATCCAAGCATCAAGAATTCAATCTCTTAATAAAGTAACATCATAACTAATATGTCCCCAATATCCAAATGAATCCTCATCTAAATTATCACCAAAAGGATGAATAAAAGTCTGATAAATACTGTACATGAAATATACATTTCTAATTACAGTCACAAACCAATCATCTCAAGATCAATCCCATAGACAGACTAACTTTCTTCATAATTAGATCCAAATCTGAAAACGGTAATCATCTACACATGAAAGGGTATAAGTCAATATCTCAATATCAAAATACAAGGTCCATATACATCTGATGCTCAAATATGAACTCGGCCAGCCAATCAATAGATTGAAATGAGTAACAGTCTAAGATATATCGCTACTAGGCCTAAGCCAACAACGACGAACTACAAACACATGAAATGACGTCAATGAATGCTCATATCAACCAAATAAATAATGTGAATGCTCACTGATGTCTCAAAAAGTTATACAAGTAATCACACTGGTAAAATACATCAAATAGTCACATGAAATAATAAAAGTAAAACACAAATACCTATTAACAATGGTAAAGAAAATAAGACAAAAGTAAACACTCATATAAAATGATGCGATTTTGGAACCGAATCACCGTCTGGTCTTCATTACACAAACCGGTATGAATCTACGGATCATCCCATGAATCGGTCTTCGAATCGACAGAGTATCGGGTCCATAACGGTACGAATCTGGGTCAGGTTTGGGTCTCACAAAACGGGACCGGGTCTTATGTTACCAGATTCGGATCTCATGAGCGGGTCATACTGCTGCAATACCCAACCAAACACACTAGACACATGTACACATAAATACATGTACACATTCATCTATACACATATACACATGCATATCCACAAACACATATACACAATACTATACATATACATATTAATACATACATACATGCACCTATATACATACATATATTTACATAAATACAAACACACCAATAACACACATTAATTAAAAATACCAACACATACATCTATATATACATTCCCATGCACTCATTCATACAACACACTCATGCACGCCGATGCAACACACCAAAAATACATGCATGCATATAATTAAAACACACCCAAACATAGCACATAACACATATATATACACACACAACAAATAATAATTACCCTCGCTACACAAAATGAAAGAGGAGTGAGGTGAAGACTCACCCACGGACTGGGGTTGAACACGGCCGCCGACGGCGGCCCGCAGAGGATGACGGACAGCGAGCTCGGCAAGGAGAGAGCCGTGGAGGAGTGATGATGCGTAGTGGGCATTCTGGCGAAGCGGCGAAGGAGAGTACGACCAAGGGGCTTGGATGTGAGATGCTAGGGTGTTTGAGATGGAGAGGAAATGGAGATGAGATCGGCCAATGGCGGGATGTGGTGACGCTGTTGGTGTGCAGGCAAGGCAGTGGAGAGGGGATGCGGTCATAAATGAAGCTCGGTGGAGATGGGCTGCTCTAGGGATGGGAGAGGAGGTGCTTCCGTATGGGGGCCTGCTGCTGTTGTTGGTGCTAGAAGGCGTGCATGCCATGGGAGAGGAGGGGCGGCTCAGCCTGGTGCGCAGGGCGCAAGGGGTTGGATCTCGGTTGTGTTGCTCTGCCGTAGCCTGCGGTGGGAGGCTCTGACGGCCTAGGAGGGTGCTCTGGGGAGGCAGGGGATTTACGGTGTGTGCATGCCATGATTTCAGCCAAGAGGGGCTATTCTGGTGGCTTGGCGTAGGGATGGAACACAGGCAAGGGGGTGCTGCGCCATGGGGTTGGCGGCCTTGCACAGAAAGTGTTGCGCTCCCGGGGAGGAGACGGTTGTGACGGCTGACAGGGAGAGAAGAATAAGATTAGGGTTAGGGTTAGGGGATTATATGAAGATTATATATAGGACGAGATAATGGGTTATTGGGTTTAAAGGGTTTCTGGTTTAATGGGTAATGGGTATAGCTTTGGATCTAGAAATAAAAGAACACAATGAATATCAATAACACCACATAATAATCATAAATAGTAATAATAATAAACACTAATAACAATAATTAACAATACTAATAATAATAATAAAATAACTATAACAATAGTAGTAGTAATAATAATAATTATTATAATCATAAGGAAACAACCATTACTTATAATTATTATTATTAATAATAGTAATTAACAATAATATTAATAATCATAATCATAATGATTAGCAATAATAATAATTTACAACATTAATAATAATACAAATATTAATTAACAACAATAATATATTTGATAATAACAATAACAATAATAATAGAAATGATAATTAACAACTACCACTACCACTAATATTTATACTAATATTAAAATAAATAAATAAAAATAGTAACACTAATAATAATTAATAAATACCAACAATATTAATAATAATAACACTAATAGTAATAACAATAAATAATAATCATAATAAAAGAATAATAATAGTAATAACTACCACTAATAATATTAGTTAATAATAAGAATAATAATAGAAATAACAGTAATAAGTAACTAAAAATATTGATAAGAAATAATGGTAATAATATATAAAGTCAAAATACCATTTATCATCTTAAAAATAATTTGTATATCTAATAATAATAATAACTATAAATCAAGTTAACAAATAATAATAAAATAACCAATAAAACAAAATAAATGCTAGAAAAATAAAAAAAATAGTATTACTAGCCAGGGATATTATATTTTACCCACCTTACAAAAATTTCTTCCCAAAATTTCAATAAGGTAGGGAACAAGAAAAAGAATCAAAATCAAAGGAGAAAATACCAAGCTTCCACGTCACTTCTCTAGGACACTACGATTCCGCTGCACTACTTTCGCTCTGCTACCAGCTTCAGCATGGAGTAACCAGTCTGTAAAGATAAGATAGGGGAAAAAGAATCTAGAAGAAGAAAGGGAATCAAGATGAAAATCCAAATCACTCTAGAAGAAGAGTAGAACGCCAGGATATCTCAAATGATTCAAGAGATCGATTCCAAAAGGGAGATGGATTCCAAAAGAGAGGATGATCAATTTTAAATGGACTAAATATCATAATATGTATAGTATATATATATATATATATATGCAGTGTCATTATAGCTCGTTTCAAATTACCGGTAAGATCTAGGTCTTCTTGTGAAAATCGAAAGTCAGAAATTAACATTGCAATTCAAAAACTTAGGCTCTGATACAAAGAAAATCATGTCACGCCCCGCTTCCCAAAATATGCTGGAGCTGAGACGCGATGCGAGTCGGTGACACTTATACGCAAGGAAAATACCTTACGTATGTTTTTCATTGATTTTGCAAAGGGGAAAACTTACAAAAAAGGGTCGAGGAGCTAAATTACAAGTATTTTAAAAAGATTATAAGTAGATCTCCTCTGAGATTCTGGAGAAGTGTGCCGATAGGAGTCTGGTCAGCGCGCGACCACTTTGTCCCTTTGACGATGCGAGCGATGAGATTCCCTTCTCTCCTGGTTCGGGGAATCGGAGAACAGAAGGTTGGTAGAACCCTCTTGTTACTTCTCAAAACTGCCTTCACTTAGGAATTCCTTCTCGCCTGGTTCCAGAGATTCCTTGAGAGGAAGGAAGGTATTAGGGTATCAGCACCCTGATTAGAGAAGCAGTTTTCTAAAGTCTCTGAATTCTTGGAAGTAAGAGAATAGATCTCTGTTTAGCCTCTCTCTCTCTGTGTGCGCCTCGGGAGTCTCTTCTTCTGGAGGTCCGTGCGTGGTCTCTTCCCGTGAAGTAGTCTGGAGGTGGTCCTCTCTCTTTGTGCCCCTGGTGAGCTATTTATAGGGAGAGCAAGGGTATAATTGTCCCTTGAAAATATAGAAACAGATTGAATCAAATCTGTTTAAATCTAGAAAGTAGCCTTGCTGCGAGGCTAGAATCAGCTTCTGCGAAGCTAGAAATAGCAGGTCAGTTGATCCTCTTAATCTATTTTGATCCTTTCCATATAGTTGGAATATCTCCCTTGATCCTCTTACTCGTTTTAGGAGAGTCAAGAGATTATGGTAATCAACTGCCAAATTTGATCTCAGATTTGATCTTGATTGGATTTGATCTCAATCCTGATTAGATTTGATCTCATCTGGAGATTTAATTGGTCAAATGTTGACCATAACAGACCCGCAGCGGAGCTGCCCGCGTCGAGCTCACAGCGGAGCTGGAAGGCGCATGTGGCAAAGTTAGAAGAAAGCTCTTCAGCAGAGCTAGATAATGTCTGTGGCGAAGCTACCGAACATTCTTCTAGGTGATTTTCAATTGTGCATTGATTAGCATTATCACCTATTCAACCCCCTCTAGGTGATTTTCAATATGCATGAAGGCACGTGGCTCAAAGGATGTATATGTATAACAATAATTTGGATAAAATGGACATATACATGAAGTTAAACATATAAACATAAAACAAATTCAAGAATAAGAATACAAGTTTAAAATGCATGGATCATCAAAACTAGACTATACTAGCACATCTAATGGGTTCAAATAAGCATTCAAGCACAAACATATATAGATTTATTTGTGGCCCACTATATGTACAAGTATATACATAGTCTTAATGAAAACTAACATTTAAACATATATTCAAATCATGAAGCATAAAACAAGATGTAAATCAACATGAAAAACATAAACATGATTATTATGTAAATTCATATGTTATTAAACCTATGATGTACATGATAGCTAAACATATATGAGAACACAAAATAATAGTCCATTTTAAACATAGGTGTCTCAAAAGGGCTATACATGCATATCAATGATCTAATAAACATGGCATTTACATACTAATCTATAAACATCAAAACATGATATAAATAATAAACATGAAAAGCATGCAAACATAAATAAGGAGTTTGGGATCGTTACCAAAACCTAGAAGGCAACTTTCCTTGTCTCCAAAACATGGTGGTCCTCTCCACCAAACTTCCCTTGAAAGTGATGCATCCAAATAATCTCCTTTAAATACGGAACGCATCCACTCCAAGGTACCGCTACTCTCACGTCATGTGAGAGCCCACACCTACATTAAACAAAGGAGGGGTGGTCTTTGGTACCCATATCTTATTGGGTCCATGGGGGTTAGTACCTTCTCTAACCCAAACAAAATTATTTGCTAAATTAGAAACATGTATTCTATCATAACAAAATTTAGCAAGGTGGCCCTTACGTCCATAATGCGTACAAGTGTACACATGAGCATACAAGTGATGATGGTGTCCGTGAGGAGCATGTGTATGCCGTGATGGGTGTGCATGCATAATAGAGGGAACTTATTTCT
Source organism: Agave tequilana (assembly GCA_038442645.1). NCBI lineage: Eukaryota > Viridiplantae > Streptophyta > Magnoliopsida > Asparagales > Asparagaceae > Agave > Agave tequilana. The sequence goes on along the minus strand of JAVJIF010033891.1, from coordinate 210,639 downwards.
TTCGAAACAAAGTTTCCAAACGTGTATGACCCACTACACATTGGCTCAAAGTGGAGCCCAAACAATCAACACTCTTCTTAAGAAAGGATATATCATTGTTAATTAAAGAAGAAGTGTGGCATGCAATAGGTGAAGTGTGTGATACTACCCTAGCATGGCAAACATGTGAAGAAATATCATTTTTCAAAGACTTATTTTAATTTAAACAAATTTCTAATTTTTTTGAAATAAAATCAATTTCTCATTTTAAAGAATCATTATCTCTTAAAACAAATTCAACTTTTGAAGACAAAACATCATTATTCTTCAAAAGAGTTTCACAATCATTTTTAGATTTTAAAACGTTATTTTCTTTTAGTGCAAGATCAAGTTGAGATTTCAATGAATCCCTTTCATTAGAAATCTCCTCTTTCTCTTGCAAAACAATGTCAAGTCTAGAAATCAAATTTTTATTTTCATTGTTAAGGCCCAGACTTTTCTTTTTCAAAACATTATATTTTTCAATTAATTTTTCACACACAATGGATAGTTCTTCATTTAAAGCATGGGCATCAACATAATCATTTGAAGAACTAGAATCATCATCATCATCTAAGTGGGTTTCCGAGTGTACCTCAAGGGAGTCATTCCCTTGGACCGTATAGCATTGTTGTGGCTCGGATTCATCTCCACTAGATTCTTCCTCCGGTTGGATTAGCAATTGAAGCTTGGAGGTGGTGGTGGTTGTCAACATGTTACACACTATAAATGCGGAATCAAAGTTAGAAGCAAGCATAAGATATTCTTTAGGTAGCGTGCTTCTAATGGCCTCAAGGGCTTGTGCATTGGCCCCTATATGCTTGCTATCACTAAGGAAGGATTCCTTGGTAATGGCAAGGTGAACCTTGTACCTAGGGTTTGGAGGTATATGGACATCCTAGTCTTCCAAACAAGAATGTTGGAAGCATCATACATAGGTGGGGTCATGAAGTCCATGGGTCCAAACTATATGTGTGCAAACAAGCAAATGCAAATGAAGATTAGCAAACAAGGATCTCACTCCTAAGATGTTAAGCCTAAGTATTAGGAGCGTAGGCTCTGATACCAATTGAAAACACCTAGAGGGAGGGTGAATAGGTATAAATGCTAATCTAGAAACTAAGTGTGCTAAATGCGGAAGCTTAAAAACTAATTGCAACAAACTTAGTACAACACACAATTGTAGCCGAATTTCCCGTGAAGGGCTCTGGACTAACTCCTCTTGATTCCTCTAGATATGGATTGAGGTGCTATATAAAGCTCTTGTGGTTAAGTACAAGTGAGGCACACACACAAGCAAGCCAAGCATATAAGAATGAGCAATATGAAATAATGCAAGGCACAAACACAAGCAAATAGATATGATGGCTATGCACAATATAAAGAGAGAGAGTCTAGAGACAAGTGGATCAAACGCAAACACAATGATATGTTCCGAGGTTCGAGCCCCTAGCTCTACGTCCCCGCCTTCACCGAGAAGGATTTCTAATCCACTATCTTGTCCACCGAGGACTCCCACCGAGGGAACCTACACCGCGAAGGATTTTTACAACAAGGGAGTACCGAACTCCTCTCTCAAACATCGCCTCACAACCGAGGGGTAGGCCCGTAGCCAAACAACAACCAACACCTCTACCGAAGAGGGTTACAAACACCAACTCCACCTCTCAATAGAGGGAGCAAACAACAACCAACTCCACCTCTCACTAGAGGGAGTAAACCACAATCCTCAACCTCTACAAGAGGGAGAAACCCAATCAAAGCAAGGGTTTTACAATAAGTGGTTACAAGGACCACAAACTCTCTTTTTCCCACAAACAAAATGATCCTAATATATTAGGATAGGTGATAGCTCAAGCCGAAAAACTAGGTGTTTTGGAAAACAAAAACTCAAAGAAATAATCTTGGGAAAACTCTTGAAGATAATGGAAATGAAGAACAAACACAAATCTCCCAAAATTCTATTTCCTTTGATTTTTCCAAAAGCCTAAAACAAATAAGATGAATCCTTTTTGACACAAAACTCTTTTGAAAACTTGTTTAAAACAGTAGAGAAAGTCTGGAAATTTTAGCTCTAAAAATCTTTGCCAAAATCCCAAAGAATTGGGGTTTATATAGGCCAAACAGAAAACTACCGTTGGCTGATCTGGCAGCCTGACGGGCTAGCGGTCGGCCGGCCGGCCGACCGCCAACGGTCAAAAATATGACCGTTGGGCAATCCCGGTCAACCGCCCAGATACAGAGAGCAAAGCTCTCTGGTCCGGTCGACCGCCCGGTCGGCCGGCCTAGTGTCTGCCAGACGTGCACAAGGCTGTGCACGTCGGTCGACCGTAACGGTCGACCGGCCTTTGGTGCGGCCGACCGTGCGGTCGACTGACCTGGCCTGTCAGCCACAGTTCTGGGTCAGAAACACAGGTTCAAAATATTTTCAGAAATTCTTTTAAGTCTTCTAAAAATACCCTAAAATAGTTTTATCATTTTGCATTAATATATAAACTTGTGATAAACATTTTAACTCAAATATCAAGCATATGAAACTATTTTTGTGTTTTATCATTTTTACTAAAAAGCAAAACTTGTATTTTATCAAACTTGGATTTTTCAATAGGAAATCTGATTTTTCCTAAAACTCATGAATAGACATATCAAAATAAGTTTGTTTAAGATATGAAGCATGTATGTATATTGAACACATCTAATATACATAAAAACCATTTAAACTTGTTTTGATCTAAACTATTCATGAAAACTAAATCCAAACATAAAACTTGTGTGTGTTGTGCACTTGAGCATATCAACTATTCTAAGCTTTACAAATGGATCTAAACACACTAAACTCTAAGATACCTAAGTCTTCTTGACGATCTTCCATCTTCAAGTCGACTCGGTCCAAACTCCGTGATCCAACGAGCATGGCTAAGTGTGATCTTGTCGCTCGGGCTCGGGAATCACCAAGTGAAGGCTTCCAAACTCTTCTTTTTGAAGCAATCACCAACTAATATCTTGTTACATGATCTGAAACTAAAATCACAAGATTATTATTAAACATAACTACATGAGTTAATCATCATCAAAACTAGAGAGGAAGGCCTCCGGGCCAACAATCTCCCCCTTTTCGATGATGACAAAACTCATAGAGTTATATATGCATGGATTAAAGTTAAGCTTCAAAGAAGCTCCCCCTTAACTCATGCATAAACAAATAAACATAAATATGCAATGAATATGAAACATGAAACATGCATAGATATGCATAAACAATAAAAAGGCTCTAGATACTAATGAAATGTTCAAAAACAAAACATGCTCTAAATACCAATTAAAATTAAACTAAATTAAACTTAATATATGCAAAACATAAATATGCATATATCAAACTCAAAATCTTTCTCCCCCTTTTTGTCAATCATCAACAAAGGGGTAAACAATCAAAACAAAACAAAATCTTCTCCCCCTTTTTAATACAAAGAAACAAACATCAATAAGGGGTAAAAGCAAAACCAAAACAATAAATTTTTCTCCCCTTTTTTGTTTGAAACAATGAATCAACAAAAGGGTTAATAAAGACAATGTTCTCCCCCTTTTTCTCTAAAACAAAAACAAAACCAGGTAGAGGTGACAATCAATTAAGGTACCAATTGAAAATATGTCAAAGTAGCATCTTGATACCAATTGATAGTAAACATAGGTCAATAAATAAATGGTATATGCGATATACATTCATGAAGAGAAAGATGTGAAGCTTCCCACATAGATACATTACATGAAGGAGGGATGACAAGCCCTAATTCACATAACATACACTATGCAATGCATAAGAGGAGAGGTGAAGCTCCCCCTACACACGTGTACCACATAAAGAAGAGATGTCAAGCTCTTCAATACAAGATACACTCATCATGAATCTATATGTAGAAGAGATGTTAAGCTCTCCTTGCATATAGGCAATACAAATCAAAACTTTTGTATTTAATTTTTTTAAACAAAATTTTGAGATACCAATTTTTAAAACATTCAAATAACATCTTGATATCAAAAGAGAGTATTTTTCTTTTTAAGTATATGATATCAATTTAAAATTTTTATTTTCTATCATAAAGCAAGGGAGTGGAAATACAAATACCAATTGAAATATGAAAATCAAATTTTCTCCCCCTTTATGAAATACTAACAAAACATAAGCATAAGCTTGTAATAAGATACCAATTGAAAATTGAATTAATTGAAAAAAAGTTGAAGCTCAAGCTTAGCATAAACAAAATATATATGTATGAAAAGTTTAATACCAATCGGAATTGATACTATTGAAATTGAAAAACATACATACATACATACAAACATATATGAGTATACAAGAAAGGTCAAAATTGATACCAATTGAAAGAATCCAATGATACCAATTGAAACAACAATAATGATCAAGTGTATACATCATATAACTACCACCCAATCATGTTCAAGTTTAAAATGATTTACAATATAAAGCATACATGAGCATGATCGCCCATCCATCCGCCCGTGGAAGGTAGGGGCTTTCAAAAAAATAGATTTGAAAATATAGTATGTTTGAAAAAAAACTCTACCATATGAAGAATATCGCAACTAGTTATATGAAAAATTGTAAACTAGTACGAAATCCTTCAAGCAAGGAATAAAACAAAGTTATTTTTCATGAAACATGAAATCTACATGATAATCAACACTCTAAGCCAATTAAGCATAAATAGGACTCATGAAAACAAACACATTAGTAAACAATAAATGTGAGTGTATAAATAAGATGTGAAGATCATAATCATGAAAGATGGACAATAAGCTCAACATTCTTTAAACATGGAAACATGAAAAACATCAAAACTATTTAATCTTCAAGGTATATGTATGTCATGTACAAACTAAAATATACATACATATCCAAACACAACGAGTCCACAAAGATATATGCATGAAGGCACGTGGCTCAAAGGATGTATATGTATAACAATAATTTGGATAAAATGGACAAATACATGAAGTTAAACATATAAATATAAAACAAATTCAAGAATGGGAATACAAGTTTAAAATGCACGGATCATCAAAACTAGACTATACTAGCACATCTAACGGGTTCAAATAAGCATTCAAGCACAAACATATATAGATTTATTTGTGGCCCACTATATGTACAAGTATATACCTAGTCTTAATGAAAACTAACATTTAAACATATATTCAAATCATGAAGTATAAAACAAGATGTAAATCAACATGAAAAACATAAACATGATTATTATGTAAATTCACATGTTATTAAACCTATGATGTACATGATAGCTAAACATATACGAGAACACAAAATAATAGTCCATTTTAAACATGGGTGTCTCAAAAGGGCTATACATGCATGTCAATGATCTAATAAACATGGCATTTACATACTAATCTATAAACATCAAAACATGCTATAAATAATAAACATGAAAAGCATGCAAACATAAATAAGGAGTTTGGAATCGTTACCAAAACCTAGAAGGTAACTTTCCTTGTCTCCAAAACATGGTGGTCCTCTCCACCAAACTTCCCTTGAAAGTGATGCATCCAAATAATCTCCTTTAAGTACGGAACGCATCCACTCCAAGGTACCGCTACTCTCACGTCATGTGAGAGCCCACACCTACATTAAATAAAGGAGGGGTGGTCTTTGGTACTCATATCTTATTGGGTCCATGGGGGTTAGTACCTTCTCTAACCCAAACAAAATTATTTGCTAAATTAGAAACATGTATTCTATCATAACAAAATTTAGAAAGGTGGCCCTTACGTCTACAATGTGTACAAGTGTACACATGAGCATACAAGTAATGATGGTGTCCATGAGGAGCATGTGTATACCGTGGTGGGTGTGCATACATAATAGAGGGAACTTGTTTCTTTCGAAACAAAGTTTCCAAACGTGTATGACCCACTACACATTGGCTCAAAGTGGAGCCCAAACAATCAACACTCTTCTTAAGCAAGGATATATCATTCTTAATTAAAGAAGAAGAGTGGCATGCAATAGGTGAAGTGTGTGATACTACCCTAGCATGGCAAACATGTAAAGAAATATCATTTTTCAAAGACTTATTTTTATTTAAACAAATTTCTAATTTTTTTGAAATAAAATCAATTTCTCTTTTTAAAGAATCATTATCTCTTAAAACAAATTCAACTTTTGAAGACAAAACACCATTATTCTTCAAAAGAGTTTCACAATCATTTTTAGATTTTAAAATTTTATTTTCTTTTAGTGCAAGATCAAGTTGAGATTTCAATGAATCCTTTCATTAGAAATCTCCTCTTTCTCTTGCAAAATAATGTCAAGTCTAGAAATCAAATTTTTATTTTCATTGTTAAGGCCTAGACTTTTCTTTTTTAAAACATTATATTTTTCAATTAATTTTTCACACACAATGGATAGTTCTTCATTTAAAGCATGGGCATCAACATAATCATTTGAAGAACTAGCATCATCATCATCATCTAAGTGGGTTTCCCAGTGTACCTCAAGGGAGTCATTCCCTTGGACCGTATAGCATTGTTGTGGCTCGGATTCATCTCCACTAGATTCTTCCTCCGGTTGGATTGGCAATTGAAGCTTGGAGGTGGTGGTGGTTGTCAACATGTTCCACACTGTAAATGCAGAATCAAAGTTAGAAGCAAGCATAAGATATTCTTTAGGTAGCGTGCTTCTAATGGCCTCAAGGGCTTGTGCATTGGCCCCTATATGCTTGCTATCACTAAGGAAGGATTCCTTGGCAATGGCAAGGTGAACCTTGTAACCTAGGGTTTGGAGGTATATGGACATCATAGTCTTTCAAACAAGAATGTTGGAAGCATCATACATAGGTGGGGTCATGAGGTCCATGGGTCCAAACTATATGTGTGCAAACAAGCAAATGCAAATGAAGATTAGCAAACAAGGATCTCACTCCTAGGATGTTAAGCCTAAGTATCAGGAGCGTAGGCTCTGATACCAATTGAAAACACCTAGAGGAGGGGTGAATTGGTATAAATGCTAATCTAGAATCTAAATGCGCTAAATGCGGAAGCTTAAAAACTAATTGCAACACACTTAATACAACACACAAGTGTAGCCGAATTCCCCGTGAAGGGCTCTGGACTAACTCCTCTTGATTCCCCTAGATATGGGTTGAGGTGCTATATGAAGCTCTTGTGGTTAAGTACAAGTGAGGCACACACACAAGCAAGCCAAGCATATAAGAATGAGCAATATGAAATAATGCAAGGCACAAACACAAGCAAATAGATATGATGCTATGAATGATGCTATGTATAAAGAGAGAGAGTCTAGAGACAAGTGGATCAAACGCAAACACAATGATATGTTCCGAGGTTCAAGCCCCTAGCTCTACGTCCCCGCTTTCACCGAGAAGGATTTCTAATCCACTATCTTATCCACCGAGGACTCCCACCGAGGGAACCTTCACCGAGAAGGATTTTTACAACAAAGGAGTACCGAACTCCTCTCTCAAACACCGCCTCACAACCGAGGGGTAGGCCCGTAGCCAAACAATAACAACACCTCTACCGAAGAGGGTTACAAACACCAACTCCACCTCTCAATAGAGGGAGCAAACAACAACCAACTCCATCTCTCACTAGAGGGAGTAAACCACAATCCTCAACCTCTACCAAAGAGGGAGAAACCCAATCAAAGCAAGGGTTTTACAACAAGTGGTTACAAGGACCACAAACTCTCTTTTTCCACAAATAAAATGATACTAATAGATTAGGATAGGTGATAGCTCAAGTGGAAAAACTTGGTGTTTTGAAAAACAAAACTCAAAGAAATAATCTTGGGAAACTCTTGAAGATAATGGAAATGAAGAACAAACACAAATCTCCCAAAATTCTATTTCCTTTGATTTTTTAAAAATCCTAAAACAAATAAGATGAATCCTTTTTGACACAAAACTCTTTTGAAAACTTGTTTAAAACAGTAGAGAAAGTCTGAAAATTTTAACTCTAAAAATCTTGGCCAAAATCCCAAAGAATTGGGGTTTATATAGGCCAAACAGAAAACTTGCCGTTAGGCTGATCTGGCAGCCTGACAGGCTAGCCGTCGACCGGCCGGCCGACCGCCAATGGTCAGAAATATGACCGTTGGATAATCCCGGCCGACCGCCCGGCCGACCGCCCAGATACAGAGAGCAAAGCTCTCTGGTCCGGTCGACCGCCCGGTCGGCCGGCCTAGTGTCTGCCAGACGTGCACAAGGCTGTGCACGTCGGTCGACCGTAACGGTCGACCGGCCTTTGGTGCGGCCGACCGTGCGATCGACCGACCTGGCCTGTCAGCCATAGTTCTGGGTCAGAAATACAGGTTCAAAATATTTTCAGAAATTCTTTTAAGTCTTCTAAAAATACCCAAAAATAGTTTTGTCATTTTGCATTGATATATAAACTTGTGATAAACATTTTAACTCAAATATCAAGCATATAAAACCATTTTTGTGTTTTATCATTTTTACCAAAAACCAAAACTTGTATTTTATCAAACTTGAATTTTTCAATAGGAAATCTGATTTTTCCTAAAACTCATGAATAGACATATCAAAATAAGTTTGTTTAAGATATGAAGCATGTATGTATATTGAACACATCTAATATACATAAAAAACCATTTAAACTTGTTTTGATCTAAACTATTCATGAAAACCAAATCCAAACATAAAACTTGTGTGTGTTGTGCACTTGAGCATATCAACTATTCTAAGCTTTACAAATGGATCTAAACACACTAAACTCTAAGATACCTAAGTCTTCTTGACGATCTTCCATCTTCAAGTCGACTCGGTCCAAACTCCGTGATCCAACGAGCATGGCTAAGTGTGATCTTGTCGCTCGGGCTCGGGAATCACCAAGTGAAGGCTTTCAAACACTTCTTTTTGAAGCAATCACCAACTAATATCTTGTTACATGATCTGAAACTAAAATCACAGGATTATTAGTAAACATAACTACATGAGTTAAATCATCATCAAAACTAGAGAGGAAGGCCTCCGGGCCAACAATCACTGTTATAGGTTTAATGTTAACGTAACAGCGAAATGGATGCCAGAGGTTATACTGTTAAACATAGCATAAAAGGGGTCTCGTTCTCACGGGGAGAAACGAGGAAATCACTATCATAGGTTTAATGTTAACGTAACAGCGAAATGGATGCCAGAGGTTATACTGTTAAACATAGCATAAAAGGGGTTTCGTTCTCACGGGGAGAAACGAGAAAATCACTGTCATAGGTTTAATGTTAACGTAACAGCAAAATGGATGGAAAGATCTTTATATGTGGTCTTACCATTCCATGGATGAGAATTGCTAAGTGATTTTGGAGAGGGAATCAAATGGGAACAGGTCCCTTAGGATTTTTAGCAAATCCCCAGCTGTCAACGGGTTTGATATGCCTTTACCAACTACCGTTTGAGTCAGGCTAGCCATGCTATTCCCCTCAGCATGATGAGTTGTCGAGGACTTATGTTGGGCTTAAAGGCCAACATTTTCCTCTTCCTTAACCTTTAATGGTGTTGGATCATATGGTTAGTGCATGTATAACCTTGATTCTCCTTTGAGACAACCAGTGTATGACCAGGTTCCTTCTGGTTTATGGTTGCATGATCTCGTTTGGAGGAAGAGGGAGACTCTCTTTGCGTGTACCTTGGATATGAAGGTCTTGATCAGAGGTGTAGTGTTAACTTAATCATGAGAAGGATCCTTAATCAAGGATAATACTTCTTTAAGAACTTGTCATTGATCGGCATCATGAGTAAATCGCCATCTGAAGTCATAAGGCGATATGCTCAGTTTGAATAGACTGTTCCTATTACAAACGGTCCTTCCCATTTAGGCTGAAATTTGCCTTTGGTTTTATGCGTCATGATCATCGGTTATCTGACGGCTAAAACCAAATCTCCTTTCTGGAAGGCTCTTTGTTTAACCTTCTTGTTGAAGGCTTTTGAGATTCGAGCTTGATACAACTCGATGTGTTGCTGAGCTTCTAGTCGCCTCTCATCTAGGGCTTCGAGCTCTTGAAAACGCAACCGATCATTGTCCTCTGATGTGATCCTAGTGATCAGAGTGACTCGTAACGACGGCATCTGGATTTCCAACGATATGACTGCTTCACACCCGTACACCAGGGAAAAAGGCGTATTGCCTGTCGGGGTCCGAACCGTGGTTCGGTAGGCCCAAAGACATTCACCAAGCTTTTCGTCCCAATCTCGCTTATTCGAGGAGACGAACTTCTTGAGTAACTTGATGATTGTTTTGTTGAATGCTTCCGCCAAGCCATTAGCGGCGGGATTATAGGTAGTTGAAGCCACATTCTGAATTCGATATTTATCGCATAATCGATAGAATACCTGGCTTATGAATTGGGACCATTATCATGGATGATCCGCCTTGGGACACCAAATCGATGGATGACATGGTGTTTGATGAAATTAATCACATTATCAGTTTTAACTTCAACCAGTGGTATGACTTCTGCCCACTTTGAAAAGTAATTGGTTATTGCCAGGATAAACCGGTGACCTCTTGTTGAAGAGGGGCTGATTGGCCCTACGACATCGATTCCCCATGCTTCAAATGGCCATGAAGCAACAGTTGGGTGGAGCAACTCCGGGGGTTGGTGTATGAAGTCCGCATGAATTTGGCATGCTTTACACCTTCGTGCATAATGGACGGCATCGGCTATCATGGTTGGCCAATAATATCCAAGCCTATGCAACCTGTCTTTAAGCTTTGGACCTGGCTGATGAGCTCCGCATATGCCGTCGTGTGCTTCTTTAAGCACTTCCTGAGCCTCTGAATTAGAAAGACAACGGAGGAGGACACCGTCATATGAACGATGGTAAAGTGTCTTCAGAGTTGGATCGTAGTAAAAACGGAGAGACCTTCGTCTGATAGATGTCGCTTCTTTAGGATTGTCTGGCAGCAGACCATGTAGAGCATAGTTGATGAGAGGAAATCGCCAATCTCTCGGCTCAAGATCCGTCAAGATATTATAGACCTCTCTGGTTCTTAATATATGTTTAGAACAGATAAGGTGTCGAGTTGCCACTGTGAGGTGATACTCGGTGTCGACCGGCAAGGCTAGTGTTGTTGCTAATGTAGCAAGAGCATCTGCCTTAGTATTCTGAGATCGAGATACGTGCCCGATGTAGAAACCATCAAATAGATTAGCCAATTCAATGACTGTGTGATAATAAGGCACCAAATCCTCGTGACGGACCTCTTATTGGCCTTTAACCTGATTGATAATCAGTTTTGAATCGCCGTAAGCTTCGAGGTAGCGTACCCCCATTCCGTGGGCGAGCTGAAGACCAATGAGTAGAGCATTATATTCTGCTACATTATTGGAGCATGATTTCGTCAATGAGAATGCTCTAGGAAGGACATGATTCTGTGGAGAGATAAACACAACCCCCACGCCGGCGATGATCTTGCCCTTAGGACCTATTCGTGATGCTCCATCGAAGAACATCTGCCACACTTCATCCTCTGAAGTTATATTGGACTCAAAGACTTCATCCGGAATATCTTCGTGAAGTTTTGAGTTTTCCAGGACTGGATGAGCAGCCAAGAACTCCGCAAGGGCCTGGCCTTTAACCGCCTTTTGAGGGATAATGCTGAGTGCAGACCCCGGATCGACCTGTACCCTTTCAATGCATGTTGAATCGATGTATCCGGTGTAGTACAGAGGTCGATCGTGCTTGTTATCCTTGAGAAGCATATCTTCCGCTGTGAAGGTAATAGCGGGCACCTTCGATTGTACATGAAGGCATTCAGTGCAAGAAGACCGAGTGTCATCTTTAGGGATCTCCAACATATATGTCAGGAATGATTCTGAATCAGCCAGCACATCTCTGAGTGCTTCTCTTGTCTCTTTTGAGAGACGAAGGAGCTCGTGTATTGTAATACGAGCTGGGATATTAGCCAGCTGGGCCAATATGTCAAACGAAAAGGCGTATCAAGCCTTGGGCCTGAAGGCTTCTTCAGGACATGGCCGAACCGGACTTCCTTAGGCTTCTCCTTTCCCTTGGTTGGAACCGAAGCAGGTGCTGGTACTTGTACTGACGTCGTTTGCTATTGTGTCTCATCAGTAGCTTTCTCGTACTGCTTTAAGTATGATTTTTCAGATCGAGTACCTATTGGCTGAGGTACATCAGCCTGCATCGTGCAAGCATGCTTTTTCCCTTCAGAATCGCTGAGAGAAGCTGATGTAAGATTGTCATCGTCTGGCAGGATGGAGATGACATTGCAAGATTTGCCCTTCGACTTGGACTTCTTTGAATCCCATTGTTCGTCTTGGACAAGGTCTGGATGTACCCACATGACTTCCCCTGTCTCCAATGTCAAGGGAACAAGACCCCTATTATCCTGAGTTTTAGCTGCAGGATGTTTGACTTCCAGCCGTGGCGCAGGGACTGGATAAGTCCCGTCAAGGACTGTGACCTTTGGGGTTTTGCCGAACTCGAGGGTCACCATATTGGCAGTGACTTTCTTCTGCTCTGACTTCAGTGTCAGGACTTCGGCGTCGATCAAGGCTTGAATTCTGTCCTTGAGGACAAAGCACTTGTCGGTAGGATGGTGAATCATCCTGTGGTAGAGACAGTATTTGGGATCGTTCGTGCGTCCTATCTCATTGGGGCATCGAGCCTCTGGTAGCTTCATTTTATTCTCTTTGTGAAGTAAATGGAATATTGTGACCACCTGATCGTCTCTGAAAGAGTACTATTTCGGAGGGAACTTAGACTCCTAATTATTGAAGCCGCTCTTCTTGGCCTTCGGCTGCATATCCTCTGACAATTCTACGGACATAGTCTCCTTCCCTTTGGCTTGAGAAGACTGCGCCATGTCGCTACGTCCTTTATTGTTCATACCCCATTTGCCTTTAGGGGTGGATGGTTCGAACTTTTTAGCCGACTTTTCGGCTATCTCAGATTGTTCGACCAATTCTTTCCAGGTATGGGCTTTGACAGCCCCATGCGAATCTCTACTTGGTCCAAGAAGTTGTGCCTGCACGTCTGTAAGAGCATGGGTAATGGCATCCCTGCTGGGCACATTAAAAATAAGTTTCTGAATCGCTCAATGTAGTCACAGACAGATTCGCTCTTCTTCTGCACGGTGGAGAGGAGCTTGTCCATGGTTACCTCAGTATCGTCCTCATAGAAATGAGAAAGGAATCGAGTTTCTAGGTCGATCCAAGAATTGACAGAGCCCGGAGGGAGACTTCGGAACAAATCAAATGCTAAACCCTTTAAGGTGCCAATGAACAGCCTAGCCATGATAGCATCATTGTCTATAACATTACCGGTCTGGGACCGAAAATAGTAGATGTGCTAGTTTGGCAAGCTCTTACCATCGTACGTATGTAACGTTGGTGGTTTGAACTTTGGTGGGTATGGTACTGAATGACACTCCAGCGGGTAAGGACGGATTGCCCCTACTTTCTTTAATTCATCCCTCTGAGCTAGGGATGCAATTTGAGCTTGGATGCCCTTAAGGACCTCAGCGTCCAAAGAAGAACCCTCCTTGAACTTCTCCGTCTTTGGGTGGTCATTGCTAAGATGTTCTTCCTCATCATGGTTACTCCCGGTATCATTGTTATTCTGGTTATTGAGGAGTTGAGCGAGCATCTGTTGAATGTTGTCCAAAGCTTCTTGCTGGGTTTTGGAAGTTTGCTCCTGAGCTTCCAAACGTCGACGAAGGTCTTCGTTACCATTGTCAGCCATGTTTACTGATGCTCTGTCTGATGACCATGTAGAGCATAGGACGATATCCTGCTCCTTTTATCACCACAGAGGGGATTAGCACAAAATATTGCTTCAGCTCTAGCTTCGCGGCTAAGAACCTTGGGAATGTCCTTGGATGCTGAAGCTGTCAACACTTAGGGATAATCCCTTAGCTCTGCTACGAAGCGCGAGCTTAGCGCTTGGCGAACTGGAGAGCGGAGCACGCTGTGGTGCTTTACCCGTTATGCTGCTGCGAAGGCGATTAGCCTTAATCAGTGCATTGGCTTTAAGTTCGCAGCTAAAAGCTTTGTAAACGCCCTTGGGCGCTGAGGCTGCATGAGCAACACTATCAGCACTTAGGGACAATCCCTTAACTCTGCTGCGAGGAGCGAGCTTAATAGTTGAAGAACTGGGGAACGAAGCACGCTGTGGTGCTTTGGTTCCAGCTTCGCGGCTATGACCATCGCGCGAACGCTGTGTTACAGTAGCTTCACTCATGAGAACGAGGCTGGCGCGAGTTGTTGCTCTTGAGTTGGGCGAAGGTATAGTCGTCGCTGTAACTTCGCGACTAGCAGCATTGTTGGAGCAGGCAGGCATCTTGCCTTTTTCTTCGCGGGAGAGACGTATTTTTGGCGTAGCTACGCCTGAGGCTTTATCCAAGCCTTCTGTTTTGGCCTCCACATCTGCTTTGACAAGAGAGACATAGGTTCGCAAGGAACCTGACTAGCCACACACGAGGCTGAGGGGTGTTGGCAGAATTCTGCTTCTGGTGCCTTGGCCATGGAGACCTTTCTGTGCTTCCGTGCATGAAGCATTAGATCACCCTCAGAGAGAACTTCTTCAAATTTTCATTGGTCGAAGTGAACGACCAGGTTCTCGAAAGTGATAGGCTTGCACTGCGGGCCTGCTTCTTTGTTGCGCCAGAGGACCGCAGTAGGCTCGCAGAGAGCCTTATCTGTCTCCGCGGAGACTTGCTTTGAAGATTTAGCCAGAGGGGCTCTGGCTACATTGGCTTCCTTGAATTCAGAGATAGACCCGAAGATCTGTTCGTCGCATTGCGAAACTTGATTCTCAACAGTGGAGAATTCGTTCCCCAGCGGAGTCGCCATCTTGTTTTCCATTGATTTTGCAAAGGGGGAAACTTACAAAAAAGGGTCGAGGAGCTAAATTACAAGTATTCTAAAAAGATTACAAGTAGATCTCCTCTAAGATTCTTAAGAAGTGTGTAGATAGGAGTCTGGTCAGCGCGCGATCACTTTGTACCTTTGACGATGCGAGCGATGAGATTCCCTTCTCGCCTGGTTTGGAGAATCAGAGAACAGAAGGTTGGTAGAACCCTCTTGTTACTTCTCAAAACCGCCTTCATTTAGGAATTCCTTCTCGCCTGGTTCCGGTGATTCCTTGAGAGGAAGGAAGGTATCAGGGTATCAGCACCCTGATTAGAGAAGTAGTTCTCTAAAGTCTCTGAATTCTTAGAAGCAAGAGAATAGATCTCTATTTAGCCTCTCTATCTCTCTGTGCGCCTCGGGCGTCTCTTCTTCTGGAGGTCCGTGCGTGGTCTCTTCCCGTGAAGTAGTCTGGAGGTGGTCCTCTCTCCTTATGCCCCTGGTGGGCTATTTATAGGGAGAGCAAGGGTATAATTGTCCCTTGAAAATATGGAAACAGATTGAATCAAATCTGTTTAAATCTGGAAAGTAGCATTGCTGCAAGGCTAGAATCAGCTTCTGCGAAGCTAGAAATAGCAGGTCGGTTGATCCTCTTGATCTGTTTTGATCCTTTCCATATAGTTGGAATATCTCCCTTGATCCTCTTACTCGTTTTAGGAGAGTCAAGAGATTATGGCAATCAACTGTCAAATTTGATCTCAGATTTGATCTTGATTGGATTTGATCTCAATCCTGATTAGATTTGATCTCATCTGGAGATTTAATTGGTCAAAGGTTGACCATAACAGACCCGCAGCGGAGCTGCCCGCGTCGAGCTCACAGCGGAGCTGGAAGGCGCATGTGGCGAAGTCAGAAGAAAGCTCTTCAGCGGAGCTAGATAACGTCTGTGGCGAAGTTACCGAACATTCTTCTGCACGGTTGCGTGTGGCTTCAAGCGAAGCTAACTCTCTCTACGGAGTTAACTGAGCACTTCAGGCGAAGCTATAAGTTAGCTTCCTGACGGAGCTGTGAATGGCTTCAAGGCGAAGTTGGATGATCTTAGCCTCATAAGTGAGGCTGTCCCTTTGGGCTCATGTGATGCTAAGTGCTAGCATCTTAGACCTGCTGAGGTCTGTTTAGAGACAATCTGGGCTTACTGTCTGCTTCACTGGATCAGTAGAGTCCAAGTTGCTTCCTTGTCCCTCAGAGATGGGTGAAAACTAGTCGTCAGCTTATCTGTCACTTGTCTTTTGTAAATGTCAACAAGTACAGAACTGGTCGTCAGCTTGTCTATCGCTTGTCTTTTGTAAATGTCAACAAGTTTAGACATTGTTCGGACCAATCAGCCTATCTTTCACTTGTCTTTTGTAAATGTCAACAAGTTTAGACATCGTTCAGGCCAGTCAGAATCTTGTCTTTTTTAAAATGTCAACAACGTATACGCTCTGCAAGGCTCACACTTGGCGAAACTCATGCGGCGAAGTCAGCGCGTAACATAGCGCTAAATGCTAAGCATCAGGGAGCAGCAAAGCCAACGTCCGGTTAAGCTCGCGTGGCTAGTACACAACTCTTGCTTGGTGAGGCTAACGAGGTCCGCTGCTCAACAATTCTATAAAGACTGTTGGATGTTGTGGCTGAACTCAGTGAAGTCGATAGAAGAGATCATAATCGTTAATGGAATAATATAGAAAATACCATAGCTCTATCTGACAGACATTTTTTAAATCCAGAAGATTATTCCATACTGACACTCCTCATGTAGTGATACAGTCCTTCTGATTATATAAGTGATGACTACCCAACTCCCTGTACTGATCTCACAGAGCATTTATACATATAAGATTAGAACTGTCCGGTATCAGATAACATGATGCACTAGAATCAAAGAATACCTGAATAGGGTGAGCGAGAACCACATCTGCCAGCCGTTACCATACTAGTCTACCCATATCTTGAGTTGGTATAAAAACTATGAAAATCGGAAAAGTGTAAAATGGAGAGGATATAGAAATAAAAGGAAGGATGATCAAGAAGAGGTAAAGAACTCTGCACTTGTAGTTGGATTGTGTAATCAGGACTCATGCATTCTAGCTGCAAATTTCTTTACCATTAATTTGCCGACTGGTAGTACTGAGGATGTGAGAGCCTAGGTTCTGATACCACCTGGTAATACACCGCCTAAAGGTACGGAGATGTTATTGTATATACGTAGGTCGAAAATACCCTCGCATACATACGCTAAGCATCAGTACAAGCAAGAATCAGAGTACGAAAGCACGTGGTGCATTATACATTCCAATATAAGAGTACAATTATAAAGTTATCACCAGATGTAAAATAATATTATAAGAATATACATCACCGATAGGCGTAAATTCGAGAATACAAAGAGATATATTATGATGAATAATACCAAATGTCCTCACGAGTTACAAAGGGAAAACTCGAGGGACGATTAGGGAGGCCAGGAAGGATAGTGTCTCAGACGGTCTACCGATGATCCATGTTTTTATTGCGCATCTCTAATCAGCAACAGGGAGAATCCACAAGCTCCAAGCTCTAGGATCTGGACATGAGGATCCAGGAGAGTCAGAAAGCCCCCAACGAGTGGTGTGGTGAATGCCAAGTGGCGTGCAGAAATAAGCACACGTGTATCGATATATCTGAATCAAAGGAGCATTTATTGAAAACCGTGTCGTGAGCACAAGCATATAGGAGCAGGTGGAGAGATAGTAAGTGATATCAAGTAGGGAATATGCATGGTATAATATGATAAGAGCAAGAGACTAATGGAATAGAACACAAGTGGTAAGTCAAGATGTAAATATATAAAGTATAACAATAATAATAATAATCAAAAAACCAGAAATCCGAAATAAAACCTGATGAAAGCAAATACGGCAAAATCAGTGGTACAAACCCAGTTTACGACTTCATGAGATAAGTACGTTAAAGAAATAATCCAAATAAGAAAACCCTCATATATATACCATATATCTCACGTCATCGTAATCTCAGTCTATACGACTTGTAAAACATACAATGAATTATTAATTGGCATCTTTTATTATTATTACTTGTCCTACCCAGATGTCTAGATATGTGGACTAGCGTCCCAGCACACATATATCCACATCTGAGTAAAACAAGGTTGTTATTGGAAACCAACGGGGGTATCAACGAATAATGTTTACAGTGGGTCCCGTGCATACCCAGGACCACAACCCAGGATGTTCTGTTGCTGGTGTACGGAACCTACCGCAAGGCATATAGGAGGGTCTTATAGGATGCCTTTTTCAAGATGGTACCAGAAAGGAGGGAGCCAGCGCTCCCCTCGGTCACCTGGAGGCCCTCAAGTCAAACTGAAAGTTTTAGTTGCACAACATACCTAATACTACTCTAAACACGAACATATATTGATATCCGTAAGTTTTTCCTGACCCGAAGTAAGTTGTCACATTTTATAGTTTATTAGATAATTATCAGATTATGGGAATGAGCAGGAACAAGTCAGGAGTATCAGGAGTACGATTTGTACTGGAATATATCAGGATATATCAAGATGTCTAGTCATCATTCTCGTTATCATGATAATTATAAGAGTCAAGTATGTCATGTCAGATGTCAGGTGATAGCATGACAGTTGACAGGTGATAAGTTATAGCATGTCAGGTGTCAGGGAGTCGATTAAGCAAGTGTCAAGTGATAACAGGCAGGTGATAGCATATCAAGTCATAAGCACATTAAATATCACTGTCATATAACATAATACAAAGAAATGGTACCGATACAAGGGATCGGCAGGAATACCGAAAAACAATACAGTGTTGAAAAACAGTTCAGGTAAAGATTTCAAACTCTTCACTACCATTAAGAAATGAATAGTTTAATCATCAAGCAGGTAAGCGGGCAAGTAAGCAAGCGAACATCCAAACAGAGCTAAGCAGTACTGGGGAAAAAGTCAGCAAACAGTGTTTAATCACTAAAGCGCCTGTGGAACCCGAAAACGACTCGGCTTAAGGTGCGAGTGTAAAATCCGACAGAGTTTCGCCGAAGCGTATTTGGTGGTAAAACGCTAAGCGCTAAGCTGGCTTTCCAGGCGTAGTTAGAAAGTCCAGAGGACTTTAATAAACCTCGGAGAGGTTAAGCCTGAAGACTGTAGTAAAACTGCAGAGCAGTTAAGCCCTGCTGTATAAGCATCTGCACCAAATGTTAGTACCAAATAGCACACAAATAATATCGCTGATTGAGCTTAAACCTGCACAAAAAATACCGTATTTCAGAACTTCCACATGGAGATGTGTAAGTGCTCAATTCTTACCGCTATAGCAAGTGGCTATGCGGGTCGTGATCCACAAGGAGGGTTAGCGATAGAAGCGTTTAAGGTTTTTTTTATTGAAATCTTTATGAAGAAAAACGAAGGTTCTTCTTTTTTTAAGAAATGAAAATGAAAAAGAGTTAGGTTAAGTTAGAAAGAAAGCGATAGATGGAGAAGGTGGAGAAAATCAGAAAATGACTATGTACAAATGAATTGGAAAAGGATTTGGAAGATGAGGTGATGGTGATTTAATCTACAGGAATAAAAGAAAAGAAAGAAAAATAATTACTTACCTTCTTTTTACCAAAAAGCTTACCTTGAATCTTTGGCGACGATGTTACCTTGAAGTGGAGGCAATCAACGCATAGCCCATAAGAGTTGAGTGTTGTCTCTTCCACATTACATCATCAAGACAACTTCAAGTATGAAATGATACAGAGAGGCTCACATCCATCGTCATGAGCTATCGGTGGCACTCGCAAAGGCAAGGCTCTTTCTATGCTTTTAGACTCACTTGGAAGACAATTGTACCAAAAGAAGAGTGAAGTAGAAAAGAAGAAGAAGAAGGAAACTAAAACGAAGTACATACAAAATGAAAATACAGATTCGATTTCATAACGATAAAAGAAAAGAAAGAAACCTTACACCGGTGTCACTCTCAGCACAAGCTTCATTCTTGTTCTTCTATGAAAGTCTGATCTCCTCTGAATTACATAAATGAAAGCTAAAAATTACATGAAAATAAAAACAAAAACCTACACTAAAAAAATGGAAAACTAGTCTAAATCCTATCTCTGCATGGTCGTCCCTTTTTTCTCAGCTCAAACCAGTATTTCTAAGGAGAAACCACAAGGGGGGATCCCGGGAAGATTGGGGGAGCAAACGCTCCCCCTAACTCCCTAACCAAGCCGCGGAAACGCGGTTTTGGCCGCGTTTTTGCGGTCAGGGTGTGGCCACCCTGTTGGTGGGTCTCCCCGGTTTCACGTTCTGACTTTATCTTCAGTTGGTTCTCGTCTAGGTCCGGGATTGTGACGAAATGGCCTTTTTCCTTAGCTTCAACCGATTGATTCTGGGAGGATTCTTCTCAACCGGTTTTCAACCTCTCTGATTTTGCCCTGATTCACTGAGTTTGAATTAATTCTGATTTAATTCAGAATTTGGTGGGCTTTTGGGCTCATTTCTCTTCACTCTCCTTTAGGAATGGGCCTGCAAATAAATTAAACATTTAATTAGGACAATGCAAAGTTTATTCTAAAATAAGTATGAAAATATGATAATAAATGTGCAACATTAGCGACCAATCACACCCCCATACCTATCTTTTGCTCGTCCTCGAGCAAAACAACTAAAATATACTAAGGATTATTAGACCACTTTCGCAGGTCACGCGATTGTACTGAGCATGTACAACAAGTCGTTAAACCTCTAGGTTTCCCCTAGAGGACGAGTTTTGTCTCGTGAGGGTTTTCAGTGGATTACACCCACAAAATCCATAAAGAAAGAGAAACAAAGAGTTAGTATTTTCGAAAAGCATTTTGAAAGAGAAAAATATTTGAAATATAATTGTAAGATTTAAGTAATGTATAAGTTATAGGAAAGCTGAATTTTTCATTCCTAAACTTAGTCTCTATTCAAAAATTTGTTATCAATCAAAGTAAGGAGTCAAATTGTACTTCTCATTTAGTCTATTACTTTACCCTAAGTCATATGCACCTTGTTACTGTGAAAATTTTGACTAAGGGTTCATTAACTCTAACTCTTATGTCTTATTTATTTATATATATATTTTTTGTGGTATTATTTCTTAGTTCTATTAGGCTTTCTAATCAACCCATGTAACGAGCCTTCAATCGATGACTCCCAAACCAAACGGTCTTAGGGCACCGGGTGAGAAAACACTCCAAGGACTTAAGGACTCGAGCAAATAAGGCCACAAAACTAAGGATTTTATTATATGAACCCCTTTTAGGCGTGAATACTTATGCTTTATTAGGCACAAATACCCAGCTTAATCAGAGGATTTTTATATATATATATATTTTTTTTAAACTTATCTAATCATGTTTCGCATAAATACTAAGGCTTGCTTAGGCCAAAGTACCTAGCTAATCAATAATTAGATTTGTTCATTTTTCATAGATATATGTTTTTCTTTTTTTTATAAGGCATAAGAATCTTTTTTTTTTGAACCCTAAGTGTGTAAGTGTATGAAGTGTGCATATTTCATTAAGGTAAAGATCAAGACTAAATTACTTTGACAAATTATCTTCCTAACCCTAAAAATCAAACAAATAATCTTATTTTGACCAAGTATAAGAAATCCTAATTTGGATTTTTCTATTCCTTAAAATTAACTTAATTTCTTACAAAAAATATGTCAAAATATTGTTTCTACTTTCAAAAAAGTTTTTTTTTAAAAGTAAAGAAAAATGTCAATTATTTTTTTATTTTTTTTAGAGTTATGTTAGAACCCTCCCCTACACCTATCTCATGCATTGTCCTCAATGTATGAATTAATGCATAGATGCATGAAAAGAAGAAAGGGAAGGAAAATGTTACCTTAAGGTGGTGGTTCCGGTGGTGGTCTGATTAGTCCACGAAATGCGGCCCAATTGACTTTTCTTTGGGTTCGGAGGAACCCACCAGAAATTTCTCTAATATAACCCATTAAAATGATGAATCCATGAAGGATTTTTATTAAATATTTGACCCTATCTAATTTTCAAATTCCATAATTAATTTCGGAGTCAAATTTGTCAACCGCCTTGTCCCAAAATGGAGTATGAAAAGATAGAATGATTGACTTGCACTCAGGAAGTACAGGAACTAATACCGACTCAGAAAGGTGACTTAAGTCAAGTAAAGGTTCAGGAGTCGAATTTGGTTCAGGAAGTGGGTCCAAGTCAAGAAGTTGAAACTCAAGTCCACATTTATTTTCCAACAATGGAATGTGACTTAATATTGGTGATTCAAGTTCAAGAATGATAGGTGTGGGAATCAAAACTGACTCTAAAATATTACTCAAGTCCGGTAACAAAACAGGAGTCAGTATTGATTCGAGAATTTGAACTGGATCACAGATTTGAGAATCTAGGTCACATTTCTCATTGAGTTCAATGTCATAAAAATGAGAACTTGCCAATTTGTCAATAGGATTTTTAAAAGTGTAAAATTGGTCAAGTTCAATATGATCATCAAAATGGGTGATTCAATTTCATGATGAATTGGCACAGGATCCAATGTGGACTCGGAAAAAAGATTGAAATCAGGTGAAGACACCGGAGTCATAATTGAATCAGGAAGTAGAATTGAATCACTAAGTTGAGGTTCATGATCATATTCATTCTCAAGTTCTATTTCAGGAAAGGAATAATTTGCCAAACTGTCAATATCGTTTTCAAAATTTGGAGTTTGCGCAAGTTCAAATGATTGTTCTAAAATGGAACCTTGATTTCAAAAACAACATGACTCTTCGGCTCTAACAGAATGGTTATTGTCATCAGAACTGGTCAAACGGTGAGAACGTAGAGATTGGACCATCATATCTATGTCATGATTACGAGTGTTTTGAGCCTGAGTCATGGCTTCAAGCATCTTTTCATAGTTGATGGGTTCATCGTCTTGTTGAAAAGATGACGTGTTGCTTTGGAATTGGTGGTGAAATTGTGAGTCCATCAGATTTTGTGATTTTTGTTTGGAATCAAGCATACTCATTTCTAAAATTGATGGTCTTCTATTTTGGACTGGTGGAGCTGAGTATGAATCTTGGAAATATTGTGGACAAGGTGGATAAGGAGGACAAGTTGGTTGAAAATTGGACTCGGGGGAGGTGAATCCCCATTGACTCTGTGAAGAGTTGAAATTATCATGGAAATTATGGTTATAAGATTGGGGACATGGGTTATATTGATTCGGATAAGACCAATCTGGCACACTAGGTTGGTTAAAGTTATGATATGCCGGGTTGGTAATATCCGAAAACGAGGTTGGTGTGTAATATGGATTACTATTAAAATTGGAAAAATTGTTATTATAAGCCATATCACACCATAGAATACAAACAAAGAAAAATAAACAAATAAGCAAACAAATAAAAAGAAAAATTCTAAACTAAGTTAGGGTAGACCTATGACCTAGACGACTCCTAACTGGTTAGACTGTCCACGGGAGGTATAATGCAGACTTTGACTACAAGCTAATCAGCCAGGTCAGGGCAAGATTGGTGGGAGGTTATCCGTCAAAGACGTTTCTTAATTAAATAACCACCAACCTTTGAGCTTTCGGCCCTTAATCTCTTTCCTAGACACTGATTTGGCATGAGTCAAATTCCAACACCTTTCCCCTTAGGATAATCTCCTAATTGAGTTCGAGATGTCCCTAGGGCCAACGTCTACTCATTTTTAGTTAGGCTCGGGTTAGTGAGTGCTTGGAATCTGATTTTTGGGCCAAGGAAGGGTGATTAAATCCCCACCTTATCTTGTTATGGGGTGGTGCCCTTAAGATCAGTTTGTGCAAGTGTACAAGATATGCAAATAAGATTCACTCAAAGTGATGTAAATCAACCAAGAGATGAGTCCTATTCTAAATGCAATGCGAACGTACCTTGCTCCAGCACTCTTCAACAGTAAAGAAAATGAATTGAAAAGACACGTGCCTAAAATGCAAACGTCTAATCAATTTTTTAACTTTTTCAACAAATGTTTTACTGTTGATTTATTAGCAGGTTTTTGGTGATGGCATATAAGAAATAAAGTTGCAGAAAACTAGAATTTTGCAAAACAAGCAGCCCTGCAAAAAAAACAATTAGTAGTGAACTCTTCCTTGCCGCGGAAACGCGGCCAAGGCCGAGCAAACGCGGCAATTCAGAGGGAACTTGGTCTCTGTTTTCAGGAACAGAGGCCCAAGACCACTTATATGTCACTGCAATCTTTCTTTCCTGCTTTTCTTGCCCTATAACCTGCAACAGAGAAGAAAATTTCGTTTTAGTTCTAAAAATTCAATAAAAATCAGATTTCAATAAAAACCATTACCCTCCTCGGCAACGGCACCAAAATTTGATTGAGCTTAAACCTGCACAAAAAATACCGTATTTCAGAACTTCAACATGGAGATGTGCAAGTGCTCAATTCTTACCGCTATAACAAGTGGCTATGCGGGTCGTGATCCACAAGGAGGGTCAGCGATAGAAGCGTTCAAGGTTTTTTTTATTGAAATCTTTATGAAGAAAAACGAAGGTTCTTCTTTGTTTTAAGAAATGAAAATGAAAAAGAGTTAGGTTAAGTTAGAAAGAAAGCGATAGATGGAGAAGGTGGAGAAAATCAGAAAATGACTATGTACAAATGAATCGGAAAAGGATTTGGAAGATGAGGTGTTGGTGATTTAATCTACAGGAATAAAAGAAAAGAAAGAAAAATAATTATTTACCTTCTCTTTACCAAAAAGTTTACCTTGAATCTTTGGCGACGATGTTACCTTGAAGTGGAGGCAATCAACGCATAGCCCATATGAGTTGAGTGTTGTCTCTTCCACATTACATCATCAAGACAACTTCAAGTATGAAATGATATAGAGAGACTCACATCCATCGTCATGAGCTATCGGTGGCACTCGCAAAGACAAGGCTCTTTCGATGCTTTTAGACTCACTTGGAAGACAATTATACCAAAAGAAGAGTGAAGTAGAAAAGAAGAAGAAGAAGGAAACTAAAACGAAGTACATACAAAATGAAAATACAGATTCGATTTCATAACGATAAAAGAAAAGAAAGAAACCTTACACCGGTGTCACTCTCAGCACAAGCTTCATTCTTATTCTTCTATGAAAGTCTGATCTCCTCTGAATTACATAAATGAAAGCTAAAAATTACATGAAATAAAAACAAAAACCTACACTAAAAAAATGGAAAACTAGTCTAAATCCTATCTATGCATGATTGTCCCTTTTTTCTTAGCTCAAACCAGTATTTATAAGGAGAAACCACAAGGGGGGAATCCCGGGAAGATTGGGGGAGCAAACGCTCCCCCTAACTCCCTAACCAAGCCGCGGAAACGCGGCTTTGGTCGCGTTTCCGCGGCCAAGGTGTGGCCAGGTGGCCACACCCTGTTGGTGGGTCTCCCCGGTTTCACGTTCTGACTTTATCTTCAGTTGGTTTTCTCGTTTAGGTTCGGGATTGTGACGAAATGGCCTTTTTTCTTGGCTTCAACCGATCGATTCTGGGAGGATTCTTCTCAACCGGTTTTCAACCTCTCTGATTTTGCCCTGATTCACTGAGTTCGAATTAATTCTGATTTAATTCAGAATTTGATGGGCTTTTGGGCTCATTTCTCTTCACTCTCCTTTAGGAATGGGCCTGCAAATAAATTAAACATTTAATTAGGACAATGCAAAGTTTATTCTAAAATAAGTATGGAAATATGATAATAAATGTGCAACATTAGCGACCAATCAATCGCCTATACTATAAAAAGCCTCAGTCCACATAATATAAATACATCACATCGGTACAATTACACATGTCCAGAAATATAATACAAGGTCCCACAAAATATAATAAAATGCCCGTCAAAGCGGAGTATCTTGAAAAGCGAGACACTTGCCTAAATACGAAAAATGCCATGAATTCCCCAAACTCTGGAACTCCAAGTAACTAACGCATAAACCGTTCAATCAATTAAAATATAATAAATATTATATATATATGTAAAGAGAGGAGATACTGGAAGAGGGAAAGAATCCAGGCGAAGAGAAATGAAGAAATGCGGGGTTGGCGGTCCCGAGTTCAGGCGCCAAGTGGGCGCACGTAGACGCGCGCGTGGAGCCATGAGCGTGCGCGAGGAGTTATGAGCACCGCGTCTAGTTGTGGGTTAAAGGGGAAGGAAGAAGGAGAGAGATGATCAAGAGAGAGACGTGCAACGGAGAGAGAAGGAGGAAGTTAGAGAGCGGGAAAGAGAAAGAGAAGACCAGAATTAGGGGGAGAGAGAGAGAAAGATAGAGCGTGAGTGAGAGTGAGAGAGATTGAGAGTGAAAGAGGGCACATGGAAGAGAAAAACAGAGAAGGAAATGAGAAAGAAAGAAGGAAAGAAAGAAAGAAGGAAAGAAAAGGAAAGAGAAGTGATCGCTAAAAGCATGCACAAGAAGAAATAAAAGAGTGATGGTCGATGTTACAGCTTTAGCGATTCTACCATGATAGCAAAGTGGCTATGCGGGTCGTATCCACAAGGAGGGGGCGATAGAAGCTTGATGTGCGGTCTTCTTTGTTCGTAAAAAAGATGTTTCTTTGTTTAAAGAATGAATTGAAAGAAAAACAAGAAAGATTGTAGAGATGGTTTGAAATATTTTGGTGTTGAAAAAGTGTTTTGTATTTTAGAGATGAAAAAGATGCATGGCTAATCTTCTACTAATTGCTTCCACTAACATCTAGCTTCTTGAAGACATAGCCTCACAATGGATCATAATCAATCACAAACCTTGTGTATAAGAACTTTTCACGTGGTAGATCAAATGAAAGTTTCTCCCATCACCTTGCTTCATACAACAAAACTCAAATATTCCTCCATCAAGATCCATTTGCAGGCAAACATGGAGGAAGAAACAAGTGCACTGTTGGTATCGGCAAGGATGCAAGAGAGTTCCACTAACTTACAAAAAACAAGTGGAGTTAACAACTTCTATAGATCATCAAAAACTTAGGAGTCAAGTATGAAATTAGAACGTGAGTCTACTTGTTAGTAAGTTAGAATTAAAAACCCTATCGTAAGATATCATAGCTCTTGTTTGCGCAAGACTTATTTGACACTTATTGATTCATATGGGTTGTTCAAGCAAATTACTAGAGGTTAGTAGGTTAGTAGTTAGTTAGTCATACTATAAAGATGTTAGTTAGACATGATAAATGAAAACAAAAGAGAAGATGAAAGGAGAGAAAATATATTAAACTAGTGCAAGTAAAAGTAAGGTAAAAACACAAAGAACCATGTGGTAAAGGAAGAACTTTACTTGTATTTGATTGTCACCTTCAAGATACAAGCTCTCTCTCTCTCTCTCTCTCTCTCTCTCTCTCTCTCTCTCTCTCTCTCTCTCTCTCTCTCACTCTAATGGCTAACCTAATACAAGAAAGAAAGAGAGAATACAAGAAAGTAAAGAAAAATGCAACAATAAACTAACAAGAACTCCCCATTCTTTGGATATCTCCCTCTTTAAAAATCCAGGGAGGTATTTGTAGGCATAGGAGCATTGGGAACAGAGTGGGGAGCATGGCCCCTGGCGCTGGCAGAGCGGCGCCAGGATGGCCACGAAAATGCGGCTTGGGCCGCGTTTTCGCAGTAATTCTTGCGCCAGTCTGCCAGCTCCAGAGCGTGCAGACTGGTGCCAGGGAGAGGGGCCTGTTGGTGTATTAAATGCATTGACTTCTACTCCCTGGTTTAGCAGATCTAAGCTTTAAGTGTGGGCTTCTTCTTGGCTCTAAAAAAATCCTCAAATATGTTGGAGTTTTGGGGCTCTTCTCTTCTTTAAGTCATGGATCTAGAAACAAGGAGAAGAACTCATTAGTAAATAAAATTTTATTAAGATAAATGTGAAAATGTGATGAAAAAATATGCAAATATAAACACTAATCACACTCCCACACTTATCTTTGCTCGTCCCTGAGCAAAACAAAAGGAACTAGAAAGCTAAACTAAGAAAGTTTATTATACCACTTTCGCAGGTGATGCGATTGCACTGAGCATGTGCAATAAGCTGTTAAACCTCAAGATTTCCCCTAGAGGAGGAGTTTTGTCTCCTGAGGGTTTTCAGCAAATTGCACCCACAAATTCAAGAAAAGAATAAAAGTGTTAGTTATTTTTGGGAAATTCTTCTTAAAGTAGAAAAGGTTTTTAATTTCTTTAGTAAAAAATAACTAAATAATTATAAACATTAGGTCTAACCCTTATTACTCCTTCCTATACTTCGGTCTTCATGCAAGAATATGATTTTATTTAAGTTTAAGAGGAATTTCGTACTTCAAACTAATTTTATTTTCCCCTTAATTTCCTTAGGCTTTCTAATTTACTTGTGTAATGATTTTTTAACTGATAATTCCTAAACCAGGCGGTCTTAGGGCACCAGGTGAGAAAATAACCCTAAGGTTAAATACTCAAGTAAAGTAGGCCACGAAACTAAGGTTTATTTCCTTTAGGCATGAATAATCATGCTTCTTGAGGCACAATTATTCAGCTTAATCGGGTTTATAACTATATATACATTATTTTTATTTTTATTTTTATATATATATTTTTTAATTTTTTATTTTTTATTTTTTATTTTTTATTATTTTTATGTGGCACTTAGAGTCTTTGTTTATAAATTCCAAGAGTGTGTGTAGTCAATGCACATTTACTAAGGCAAAATTAAAGAGATTAGTTATTTTCTAATCCCTCTAAAACTATCAATTTAACTAATATTCTTTTATTTAGATTAAAGTAAAGAATTTCTAACTTGGGTTTCCTTAATCCTTATAACTGTTTTGTATTTTTACAAAAGACTATCAAAAATTCTCTACTACCCAAGAAATTATTTTTTTTTTGGTAAAGGAAAAGAAAAGAACAAAGAAATCCTAAGGAAAAAGATTTTTTTTTGTAAGATATTCATATTCCCTCCCTAACAACTATCTAAAGCATTGTCCTCAATGTATGACATATCAATATAAATGCAATAAATAGGTATAAAGAATGATCTCACCGTCTCCGTCTACTCGAACCGGCCGAAGTGCTAGGGCCAGCCGAGCATGAACGTCTGAGGGTATCCTCAATGCGTTCCAGCCTAGTGCTTTAATCTTCCAATTGTCTCCTAAGCCTGATCTGTCCCCTAAAAATCTTTTTCATGCCCTTCTAGATGGAGAACATGAATACATTGGTCTCAGTAGTGGGTGGTTTCGCCAAAATTGGGGCTCATCTTCCGCATCCATTTGTTTCTCTGATGATGACTCAGCAGGAACATCTTAGAGCTGGACAGTAGGTGTCCAGATCGAGTGCAGGGAACTATTGTATGCACTGGTAATGCATTCAGGGGCTACTAGTACTCTATCATACTCAAAAAATTTCGTGTCCGGCAGAAAGTTTCTGCATAGACGGGTCACCAGAACGGGTAAAGAGTATTTCGTACCCCCTGTGCGTTGGGAGTTAGCAATGAGTTGCCGCAAAAGCATGGTGTTTAAACAGACATTGTGTTGCCTCGTCATGAGGCTGTGAATTATTTGAAGTGCTGGTCTGTAGAAAGAAGTTGTATGATTAATACTCAAAATATTGCGTTGGATCCAACGTCCAACGCAATGAATGTTATGGAATGTGGTATTTGCTCAGACACCATGATCTAGTTCAGTGCAACGTACACCTATCAAAGTAATCTATTAAGGGTAGTGGTGCAGCATGCTGAGGGGAGGATGGGGTTTAGGTGGCTTCTTCAATAGTACCTCGGGAGACCTCAAGGTCCCCGTGATCCAGATGAACAACAAAGTGGTCATGGTTAATGTTTGCAACATCAATATCAAAATAGAATTTTTTTTACTAAGTCTGGGCAATAGTTGGCATCAAGACCTGTGTTATTATAAACCAATTCATACCATGCCTCTCCCTAATCCGATCTAGGAATACAGTACCATACCCTTGAAAATCGTTAAAAATCCGTGAGGAATCTTTTTCAGGAAAAATCACAGGGGCCATGGCACAGATCTGAATTTAAAAACATAGATTAGGGATAGAAAATGGCAAACCTCTCCTGGAAACCTTGGGGGGAAACCAACCACAGATTGCCTAGAGTAATCCAGACAAAAGATACCCAAATAGGAAGTAGATTTGAGATCTACTCAGAAAGTTGATCGGAGGGGGAAGTGACGGCGCGGCTGTCTCTCCTAGACAGTCGCGGAAATGCGGCCTATATAGGATGGCCGCGGCTCTTTGAGGGAAAGTGGGGAAGATTTTTGGGGAGAGGGCTGAGCATGGTTCCCTCTTTTCAGATCTGGTGAAAATTGTTTAGGATAGGGAAGGGAGAGGGAGAAGAGAGTATAAATAGGAAACAAAAGAAAGGATATTCTAATTCTAACCCTAGGTCAAAGGAGTAATTACAAGTATAGCAGGGTTATTATTATTATTATTATAATTACAAAGATCTCCTAATCTTTATATGTATTTACAAATTTTTTTAATTGTTATTATTTTTTTATTTGTGGTTTATGATGGAATACGATCATGTATAAGATGGGTCGAAAAGACCCAGCACATTTTCAGCTTGTGATTCAGGCTCAGTGGTTAGAAATGGTTTTAATCTTTAACCATTTATCTTGAATTCCTCACCACTCTTAGGATCAAAAATTACCACAGCACCATGTGGAAAGACGGTGCACACGGTGAAGGGCCCGGACAACGAGTTTTGAGCTTCTCCGCGAAGATGTGAAGCCGCAAATTATAGAGTAAAACTTTTTATCCAGGGACAAAATTCTTTCTGTGTATGATTTGGTCATGAAAGAACTTGATCCTACTCTTTGTTATTTTTGTGTTTTCATAAGCTTCATTTGTATCTCCTCTAACTCTGAAATTTGCAGTTTTCTTAGTTCGCCAGCTTTGTCTAAATCAAAATTCAATTGTTTGATGGCCCACAAAGCACGGTGTTCTAATTCCACTCGCAAGTGGCAGGCCTTACAAAATACCACTCGGTATGGAGACATACCGAGGATAGTTTTGAAAGTAGTCTGATAAGCCCATAGTGCATCTATCAGCTTGCTGGACTACTCCTTTCTATTCTTTCCGACTGTTTTCTCTAAGATGAGCTTAATTTTTCTGTTCGTTACTTCTACTTGCTCATTAGTTTGGGAATGATATGTTGGATAATTTATGAGTGATAGAGTATTTACGCATCATTACTTCGAAAGCCCTGTTGCAGAAATGAGTCCCATTATCACTGATAATAGCGCGCGGGGTACCAAAATGGGAAAAAATGTTTTCTTTCAGAAATTTGACAACCACCTTGTTGTCATTTGTACTGGTCAATATTGCGTCTATCCATTTTGAGACATAGTCCACTGCAACCAAGATGTACTGGTTCCTGAATGAACTTGGGAATGGTCTCATAAAATCAATGCCCCAAACATCAAAAATTTTAACCTTCAGAATAGCGTTTTGGAGCATCTGTCTCTTCTAGTAATTTTCTCGCTCATTTGGCAGTTCGCGCATGACTTACAAAAGTTGAAGGAATCATTGAACAAAGTGGACCAGTAGAATCCACTTTGTAAGACCTTTTTGGCGGTTTTACGGGGACCAAAGTGTCCACCGTAAGCAAGTTTATGGCAGAAAGTTAATACACTCCTATGCTCTTCCTCTGGTACACACCGTCTGATGATTTGGTATGGACAGTACTTGAAAAAGTATGGCTCTTCCCAAAAGAAGAACCGTACCTGAGCGAAAAAGCGATATCTATCTTGCTTCGTCTATTCAGAGGGTACTTGTCCTGTGGCAAGGTAATTGACGATGTCAGCATACCAGGGTTTCTTAAAGATTGCTAGGATGTGTTCATCTGGAAAATCCTCGTTGATCGGTTCTTCCTCAATAGGTGCATTTGGAATTCTAGATAAGTGATCGGCCACTACGTTTTCCACACCTTTTTTGTAAGTACACCTAGAGGGGGGTGAATAGGTGTACGGCTAATCTATGAACAATAATGCAGAAATTAAAAACTAAATAGCAACACACTTAATGTAACCAACGAGTGTAGCCGAATTCCCGGTGAAGGGCTCTGGACTAACTCCTCTTGATTCCTCTGAATAAGAGTTAAGGTGCTATATGAAGCTCTCATGGTTAGACACAAGTAAGGCACACATAAACAACACAAGCATATATATGATATGGCAATATGATGCAATGCTCAAAGTAATAGAGAGCGAGAGAGTTAGAGTCAATGGATCAAACGCAAACACCAAGATTTGTTTCGAGGTTCGAGCCACTGCTCTACGTCCCCGCCTTCACACAGAAGGATTTCCACTAACTTGTCCACACAGGACTCCCACACAGGGAACCTCCATTGAGGATTTGGGGCAATACAACCGGGAGTATACAACTCCTCTCTCAACCGAATACAACCTCTCACTAGAGGTAATGCACAACCAACACAAACACCACCTCACACAAGAGGGGTAGGCACTTAGCCAATACAAATCGATCACCTCACACTTGAGGGATTCCAACACAAACTCTACCTCTCACTAGAGGAAGCTAAACACAATCTCCACCTCTCACTAGAGGGAGCCAACCACAACTTCCACAATCGCCTCACAATAGAGGGATACCAAATCAATCACCTCTCACTAGAGGGATATCACAAAGAAGGAAATTTACAACTTGATGGTTTCCACAACCACAAACTAATTTTCCCATAAAATAAATATCCTAATAGATAGGATAGAAGATATGGCGTGTGAGAAAAACACAAGGAATGAAAAATAAATACTCAAAGAAAATCCTTGGGAAAAACTAGAAATAAGGATGAAGAAGATGAACAAAAATACTTTTCCCAAAATCACTTTTCTTTGATTTTCCAAACACCAAATCAAATGTAAACTTTAAAGCCCAAAACTCTTTTTAAACTTGTATAAAAACACTAGAGAGTATAGGAATTTTTGGCTCTTCAAATTCTGTCCAAAATAGCCCAAAGAACCCCAATATATAGGCCAAGAAAAAAATCTAGCCGCTGGGATCCAGTCAGCAGCATGGACGGCTATCGGTCGACCGGCCTGGTCGACCGCCAACAGTCAAATTTCTGACCGTTGGGGCAGCGGTCGACCGGCCCGGTCAACTGTGGCCAGGAACAGAGAGCAGAGCTCTCTGCCGGTCGACCGACCTGGTCGACCGGGGCTTTCCAGAGAGCTCTGCTCTCTGGACGGTCGGTCGACCGGCCCTCCAGCCAAACTGGCATGCACGTTCTGTGCACGTCAGTCGATCGACTCAGTCGACCGACTCCTAGCTCGGTCGACCGACAGAAGCCAGAACAGGATTTTTCAGGATTTAAAACTTGTGTTTTTATTATCTAATTAAATCCCACAAAATCTCTAAAAATTCACAAAAATAAGTTCTTGCATGATCTTTGAAATAAAAACTTGTTTGAGTAAAAATCAAACCAAGTTACAAACATTTTGAACTCTTTTTGTGTAATGGAAATTTTGCCGAAAACCAAAATCTGTATTTTTCAAAACTTGGATTGTTGAAATGGAAAATCGTTTTGTCCAAAACTCATCCAAATACAAAAACATGATATTTGAAACAACTTGAAGCATGTTGTATATGGACATAATCCAATATACATGAAAATATATATATCAATATTTTTGACTTAAAATCCAAAAATATGTTTTGTTAAAATACCAAAACACCAAACTCATGAAATAGACTATCAAACTAAGTTTGTTTAAATAGTTGAAGCATATATGTATATAAAACACATCTAATATACATTAAACCATGTAAACTTGTTTTGATTCTATCTATTCATGAAAACCAAGATCGGTTAAACCAAAAATCGAAAACCAAAACATGAAACTTGAACAAGTGTGTGTGTTGTGAACTTGAGCATATCACACTATCTAATTTTTAACAATGGATCTAAACTAACTGTTCTAAAACAAACCGAAGCCTTCTTGACGAACTCTGTCTTCAAGTCGACTCGATCCAAACGTGATCCACCGAGCTTGACTCCAATGAGTGCTAGATATGAACTTTGACGCTCGGGCTCTTGAATTACCATGTGAAAGCTTCAAAACACCTTTGTTGAAGCTAATCACCTACTAATATCTTGGTTAAGTATCTGAAACTAAACATCACAAGATTATTATTAAACTATAACTACATGAGTTAATCATCATCAAAACTAGAGTGGAAGGCCTCTGGGCCAACATTTTTGTCTCGAATCTCCAAGTCAAATTCTTGTAATAGAAGGATCCATCGATACGCTAAAAAAGATCGAATATCCTTAATGCATTTGGGTGGTGAAAGCTTAGAGATTACTTCTATCTTTAGCTTTGTTAACTTCGATCCCTCTCCTCGAGATCTCATGGCCTAAAACAATTCTCCATCTTACCATGAAGTGATATTTTTCCAAATTTAGAGTTAAGTTCTTTTTCTTGCATCTTTGAAGAACTAACTCTAAGTGATGAAGACACTGGTTAAAGAATCTTCATAAATGGAGAATCATCCATGAAAATTTCTAGAAAACTGAAGGGACACCTAGAGGGGGGGTGAATAGGTGTTATTGCTAATCTAAAACTAAATGCAAAACTAAGTGCGCTAAATGCGGAAGCTAATGCAAATCTTGCACAAACTTAATACAACACAACAAGTGTAGTCGAATTCCCCGTGAAGGGCTCTGGACTAACTCCTCTTGATTCCCCTTGAATGGGTTGAGGTGCTATGTGAAGCTCTTGTTGGTTAAGTATAAGTTAGGCACACACACAACCAAGCCAAGCAAATACAAGATATAGTAATATGAATTATGCAAGGCAACACAAGCAATAATATATGAATGATATGACAATAAGAGTGATGCTTTGCACAAATGTAAAGAGAGAGAGTTAGAGAGATAAGTGGATCACACGCAAACAACAAGATTTGTTTCGAGGTTCGAGCACCCAGCTCTACATCACCGCCTACACCACCGTGTAGGATTTCCAATCCACTATCTCCCACCGAGGGAACCTCTACCAAAGAGGATTTGTTACAACACTAGGAGTACCAAACTCCTCTCTCAAACAACCACCTCACAACCGAGGGGTAGGCCCGTAGCCGATACAACCAACAACAACCAATCACCTCTACCGAAGAGGGATATACAAACCAACTCCACCTCTCACTAGAGGGAGCAAACCAATCACCCGATCACCTCTACCGAAGAGGGATACACAAGGAATAAGGGTGTTTACAACAAGTGGTTCCAAGACCACAAACAATCTCTCTTTTTTTTTCTCTTTTCTTTTCCATAAAAAAAGATCCTAATAGATTAGGATAGGTGATAGCTCAAGTGTGGAAACTAGGTGTTTTTGGAAACAAGCAACAAAGAAAAATCCTTGGGAAAATACTTGCAATATAATAGAAATGAATATCTAAAGCAATATCCCAAAAACCTATTTTTCTTTGATTTTCCAAAACCCAAAACAATAAAGATGAAATCTTTTTAGCACAAAAACTATTTTGAAAACTTGTTTAAACACTAGAGAAATACTGAAATTTTTCTTCTTGAAAACCTTAGCCAAAAACCCAAGAGAATGGGGTTTATATAGGCCCAATACAAAACTAGCCGTTAGAGCTGAGCTGGCAGCTCTGACAGGCGTCGGTCGACCGGCCCGGTCGACCGCTAACGGTCAGAAATGTGACCGTTGCAGCCACGGTCGACCGTCCCGGTCGACTCAAACAAACAGAGAGCACTGCTCTCTGTCCGGTCGACCGGCCCGGTCGACCGTCCCAGGGTTTCCAAACGTGCACAATTTTGTGCACGTTGGTACCGACCTCAGCCAAGTCGACTAGGTCAGTTGACTTAGTCGACTGATTGAAGCCTGGACTGAAAAACTGGGCTAGAAAACTTTGTAAAATATTTTTCTAAAAATCTTTTAACACTTCTAAAAATCCACAAAACTTGTTTTATCATTTTATATTAAAACACAAACAAGTGATACAAATTCCAAGACATATATCAATCAAATCAATTCATTTTGAGTCTTGCAAATTTTATCAAAAACAAACACTTGTATTTTTTCAAACTTGATTTTTCCAAAACATGAATAGGATGGTCAAAATAAGTTTGTCTAGCAAGTTTAAGCATTTTTGTATATCTAGAACATATCTAATATACATAAGAATAAAGTAAACTTGTTTTGATCTATTATCCATGAAAACCAAAATCCAAATCATGAAACGTGTGTGTTTTGTGCACTTAAGCATATCAACTATACTAAGCTTTACAAATGGATCTAAAACACACTATCTAAACTAGGATACCTTAGTCTTCTTGACGATCTTCATCTTCAAGACGGCTTGGCTCCAAACATGATCCACCGCGTGCAAAGGTATGATCTTTAAGCTTTGGCACCGGAATCATCATGAATAGCTTCTAAACTCCTTGTTGAAGCTAATCACTAACTAATATCTTGGTTAATGATCTGAAACTTAAACAACACAAGATTATTAGTAAATATAACTACATGAGTTAATCATCATCAAAACTAGAGTGGAAGGCCTTTGGGCCAACAATCTCCCCCTTTTTGATGATGACAAAACTCATGGAGTTATATATGCATGGATTAAAGTTAAGCTTCAAAGAAGCTCCCCCTTAACTCATGCATAAACAATAATAATAATATATGACAATGAAGCGCATAAATATATATGCAAATGTATGACATGTATGCAAAAACAACATGCCAAGAACAATCATAAAACTTATCAAGTTCATCTCCATACATTTGCAAAACAAAAACATATATGCATAAACCACATAAACATATTCTAGAAGCTCTAGTTACCAATTAAATTAATAAAGCATTAACAACAACACTAGATGCTCTAGATACCAATAAAACACCAATAAAACTTAATATATGCAAAAACATAAGTATGCATATATATAAAATGTACCAATCATGCATAGAATAATTTGTGGTTTAGAACATGTTTATGTGTTTTATGCATGTTAAACACTCAAATAATTCTCCCCTTTTTGTCAATCATCAACAAAGGGGTAAACAATCAAAATAATAAATGAGGGGTAAAAATCTTTCTCCCCTTTTTGTTAATCAACACAATAAAACAATATTTTCCCCCTTTTTGTCTAAAATCAAAAACAAGGTCAATAAGGGGTGACTATAAAAACATGATATCAATTGAAGGTATGTCAATGAAGCATCTTGATACCACTTGAAAGAAAATAAACAAATAAAATATTGATACCAATTTTAAGCAAAACACATGAAAATCTTGATACCAACTTGAAATTAAACATAATGAATTTTGAATGTCTAAACAACAATTTTGATACCAATTGTAAATAATTATCATTTTGAACATATGATACCAATTTAAAACATAAGACATTTTGATATCAAAACATAGTATTTTTTAAGTCATATAAACAATTGAAATGACTATTTTCTATCATAAGGCAAGGGAGTGAAAGGCAAATACCAAATGAAATATGAAAAACGAATTTTCTCCCCTTTATGAAATACCAACAAAAACTATACTTAGGCTTGGAATAGGATATCAATTGAAAACTAAATCAATTGAAGTAAAGATGAAGTTCAAGCACTAGCATAAAAACATATATGTGTATGAAAAAATGGAATGAGTACCAATCACTAATAGATGATACCAATTGAAAATATACATACACAATAAACATATGAGTATACAAAAAGATCAAAATGATACCGATTGAAAGAGTTCAATGATACCAATTGACATAGCAATAAAAGCATGGTATAACTCATATAACTAATCCACCCATCTCATGCACAAGTTTAAAAGGATTTTCAATATAAACATATAAGGCATGGACTCCCATCCAACCTCCCATAAAGGGTAGGGGTTTTCAAAAATAAATTTGAAAATAAGCTTGGTTTGAAAAGCTCTACCAAAATGAAGAATATCGTAACTAGCCAAAATGAAAATCTTATAAACTAGTACGAAATCCTTCAAGTAAGGAATACAACAAAAATAATTTTCATAAAACACATGTAAATCACATAGCACTTGAAAACACTCAATATTCAATAAAGTCCATACATGCTCATGAAAACATACTCATGAGAAATTTTTTTTTTTTAAAAATGGTGAGTGTACAAGTGATGTGTGACATGGCATTATGAAATGCTCAAAATTCCTTGAAACATGAAAATCAATAAAACTTATTTAATCTTCAATAAATCATGAGAATCATAAAGCTTATTTAATCTTCAAGGTATATGTATGTTTTATACAAATTAAAGTATACATACATATCCAAACACAACGAGTCCATAAAGATATATGCATGAAGGCACGTGGCTCAAAAGGATATTCATGTATATCTAATAATTTGGATAAAATAGACATATACATGAAGTTAAACAAATACACACAATCGGAAAAAAACTAAATCTTCACCAAAACAAATTTCATTTCAAGGTATATGTATGAATTGTCAACACAATAAGTATACATACATATCCCTAAACACAATTGAGTCCTTATATAGATTTGCATGAAAGGCAAATGACTCAAGGGGTAGACATGTATATCTTAAAGTTTGGCAATAATACACATATACATGAAGTGAAACACACAATCATAAAAACAAATTCAAAAATATGAATACAAGTTTAAAATGTATGAATCATCAAAACTAGACTATACTAGCACATCTAATGGGTTCAAATATGCATTAAGCACAACATATATAAAGATTTATTTGTGACCCACTATATGTACAAATATAAGTCCTAGTCTTAATGAAAACTAACACTCAAACATATATTCAAAACATGAAGCATCAAAAACAAAACAAAATTCATCATGATAAACTAAAACATGATTATTATGTAAATACATATGTTATTAAACCTATGATAAACATGATAGCTAATCAAATATGAGAACACAAAATAATAATCCATATTAAACATGGGTGTCTCAACCAACTAGTATGTATAACACTAATCTAATTAACATGGCATATTCATGATGATCATTAAACATCAAAACATGCCAATAAAGATAATCATGGAAAGCATGTAAACATAAATGGGAGTAAAGGATTGTTACCAAAACCGAAGAAGCAACTTTCCTTGTCTCCAAAACATGATGGTCCTCTCCACCAAATCTTCCCTTGAAAGTGATGCATCCAATTGATTTCCTTTAAGTATGGAATGCATCCACTCCAAGGTGTCTCTACTCTCACGTCATGTGAGAGCCCACACCTACATTAAACAAAGGAGGGGTGGTCTTTGGTACCCATTTCTTCTTGGGTCCATGGGGGTTAGTACCTTCTCTAACCCAAACAAACTTGTTTGCTAAATTATAATCATGTAATCTATCAAAGCAAAATTTAGCAAGGTGGCCCTTACGTCCACAATGTGTACAAGTGTACACATAAGCATACATAGTGTGATGGTGTCCGTGAGGAGCATGTGTATGCCGTGAAGGGTGTGCATGCATAAAAGTTGGAACTTGTTTCTTTCGAACCAAGGATTCCAAACGAGTGTGGTTCATGGCACATTGGCTCATAGTGGAGCCCAAACAATCTACTCTCTTCTTAAGCATGGATATATCATTGTTAATTAAAGAAGAGGTGGCACATGCAATAGGTGGTGTGTGTGATACTACCCTAGCATGGCAAACATGTGTATCCATATTATTTTTCAAAGATTTATTTTTATTTAAACAAATTTCTAATTCTTTAGAAATAAAATCAATTTCATTTTTCAAAACATCATTTTCTTTTAAACAAAATCAACTTTTGAAGACAAACTTTCATTCTTCTTCAAAAGTGTTTCACAATCATTTTTAGATTTTAAAACTTTATTTTCTTTAAGTGTAAGATCAAGTTGAGATTTTAATGAATCCCTTTCATCCAAAATCTCATCTTTCTCTTGCAAAACACAATCAAGTCTAGAATGCAAACATTTATTTTCTTTTCAATTTCTAGACTTTTCTTTTTCAAAATTTTATATTTTTCTATTAGTTTTTCACACACAATAAAAAGTTCTTCATTTAAAGCATGGGGATCTATAATATCATCACATGAAGAACTAGCACCATCATCATTATCTAAGTGGGTTTCCGAGTTTACCTTAAGGGAGTCATTCCCTTGGATCATTAAGCATTGAGATTCGGATTCTCCACTAGACTCCTCTTCTTGGATTTGTACTTGAAGCTCGGAGGTGGTGGTTGTTGTCAACAAATTCCACACTGCAAAGGTGGAATCAATGTTAGAAACACGTAAAAGATAATCTTTAGGTAATGTGCTTCTAATGGCCTCTAGGGCTTGTGCATTGGCCCCTATATGATTGCTATTACCAAGATAGCATTTCTTGGTAGCGGCAAGATAAACATGCAAGCCTAGGGTTTGGAGGTATATGGACATCTTAGTCTTCCAAACAAGAATGTTGGAAGCATCATACATTGGTGGGGTCATGAAGTCCATGGTAAAAATTATATGTGTGCAAACAAGCAAATGCAAACAATAGATTAGCAAGCAAGGATCTCACTCCTAGGATGTTAAGCCTAAGTATCAGGAGCACCCGCTCTGATACCAATTGAAGGTACACCTAGAGGGGGGTGAATAGGTGTTATTGCTAATCTAGAACTAAATGCAAAACTAAGTGCGCTAAATGCGGAAGCTAATGCAAATCTTACACAAACTTAATACAACACAACAAGTGTAGCCGAATTCCCCGTGAAGGGCTCTGGACTAACTCCTCTTGATTCCCCTTGAATGGGTTGAGGTGCTATGTGAAGCTCTTGTTGGTTAAGTATAAGTTAGGCACACACACAATCAAGCCAAGCAAACACAAGATATAGCAATATGAATTATGCAAGGCAACACAAGCAATAATATATGAATGATATGACAATAAGAGTGATGCTTTGCACAAATGTAAAGAGAGAGAGTTAGAGAGACAGGTGGATCACACGCAAATAACAAGATTTATTTCGAGGTTCGAGCACCCAGTTCTACATCCCCGCCTACACCACCGTGTAGGATTTCCAATCCACTATCTCCCACCGAGGGAACCTCTACCGAAGAGGATTTGTTACAACACTAGGAGTACCAAACTCCTCTCTCAAACAACCACCTCACAACCGAGGGGTAGGCCCGTAGCCGATACAACCAACAACAACCAATCACCTCTACCGAAGAGGGATATACAAACCAACTCCACCTCTCACTAGAGGGAGCAAACCAATCACCCGATCACCTCTACCGAAGAGGGATACACAAGGAATAAGGGTGTTTACAACAAGTGGTTCCAAGACCACAAACAATCTCTCTTTCTTTTTCTTTTTCTCTTTTCTTTTCCACAAAAAAAAGATCCTAATAGATTAGGATAGGTGATAGCTCAAGTGTGAAACTAGGTGTTTTTGAAAACAAGCAACAAAGAAAAATCCTTGGGAAAATACTTACAATATAATAGAAATGAAGATCTAAAGCAATATCCCAAAAACCTATTTTTCTTTGATTTTTCAAAAACCCAAAACAATAAAGATGAAATCTTTTTAGCACAAAAACTATTTTGAAAACTTGTTTAAACACTAGAGAAATACTGAAATTTTTCTTCTTGAAAACCTTAGCCAAAAACCCAAGAGAATGGGGTTTATATAGGCCCAATACAAAACTAGCCGTTAGAGCTGAGCTGGCAGCTCTGACAGGCGTCGGTCGACCGGCCCGGTCGACCGCTAACGGTCAGAAATGTGACCGTTGCAGCCACGGTCGACCGTCCCGGTCGACTCAAACAAACAGAGAGCACTGCTCTCTGTCCGGTCGACCGGCCCGGTCGACCGTCCCAGGGTTTCCAAAGTGCACAATTTTGTGCACGTCGGTACCGACCTCAGCCAAGTCGACTAGGTCAGTTGACTTAGTCGACTGATTGAAGCCTGGACTGAAAAACTGGGCTAGAAAACTTTGTAAAATATTTTTCTAAAAATCTTTTAACACTTCTAAAAATCCACAAAACTTGTTTTATCATTTTATATTAAAACACAAACAAGTGATACAAATTCCAAGACATATATCAATCAAATCAATTCATTTTGAGTCTTGCAAATTTTATCAAAAACAAACACTTGTATTTTTCCAAACTTGATTTTTTCAAAACATGAATAGGATAGTCAAAATAAGTTTGTCTAGCAAGTTTAAGCATTTATGTATATCTAGAACATATCTAATATACATAAGAATAAAGTAAACTTGTTTTGATCTATTATCCATGAAAACCAAAATCCAAATCATGAAACGTGTGTGTTTTGTGCACTTGAGCATATCAACTATACTAAGCTTTACAAATGGATCTAAAACACACTATCTAAACTAGGATACCTAAGTCTTCTTGACGATCTTCATCTTCAAGATGGCTTGGCTCCAAACATGATCCACCGCGTGCAAAGGTATGATCTTTAAGCTTTGGCACCGGAATCATCATGAATAGCTTCTAAACTCCTTGTTGAAGCTAATCACCAACTAATATCTTAGTTAATGATCTGAAACTTAAACAACACAAGATTATTAGTAAACATAACTACATGAGTTAATCATCATCAAAACTAGAGTGGAAGGCCTTTGGGCCAACAAAAACGTTCTACCATATCGGAGAAAAGACTGAGCATGCACCGTTGGAATGTCGCAGGAGCATTGCACAATCCAAAGGGCATGCGTCGGTAGGTAAAAGTTCCTATTAGGCAAATAAACGTGGTCTTCTCCTGGTCTTCTGCAACAATTGGGATCTGAGTGTATCCTGAGTAACCGTCCAGAAAATAATAGTACTCATGTCCAGCTAAACGTTCTAGCATTTGATCGATGAAGGATAGGAGAAGTGGTCTTTACGGGTAGCTGCATTCAATTTCCGATAATCAATACAAACACAAGCCTTGGTAGGTAGTCTTATTTGTACCAACTCTTTATATTCATTTTCTACTACAGTGAAACCAGCTTTCTTAGGGATAACATGGATTGGACTAACCCATTAGCTATTAAAAATGGAATAAATTATCTTATTGTCTAACAGTTTCAAAATTTCTGTTTTCACAGCATCTTGCATAACTGGGTTAAACCTACGCTGTGGATCCCTCCTAGGAGTGACATCATCGTTCAAATGAATTCGGTGTTGTACTATTATTGGATTTATTCCTTTAATGTCATTCATTGTCCATCTAATGGCTTCTCTATGTTTCCTTAAAATTGACATCAAGCTTTCCTCTTGTTTCCCAGTCGGATGGGATGCTATGATGACTGACAGGGTGTCTCTTCCGCCTAGGTAGGCATACTTGAGGTGTTCAGGCAAATCTTTTAATTCTAAGGAAGGAGTGGGGATTTATTGGAAGGGTGAATTGAAATTTCAGTCTTGGGATTAGGTACACTTGGGCTTGACGCCCAATCCACTGTTAAATCAATGATCTGATTTAAATTAAAATCCTCAGACTCCAGATCAAACTCACTCTCTGTGTCTATCTCCATGCTCTCGTCATGCTCACTTGTCAAATTTTTAATAGAGTTGACCTCAAATATCTGATCATTCATATCCCTGGATTGTTTTCCTAGTTTGAAAACATTGACCTCCTTTGTCATGTCTCCAAAGGTCAGTCGCATGGACCCGTTCCTACAGTTGATTATGGCATTAGCTGTAGCAAGGAATGGGGCCCTAAGATGACTGGAGTTTGAGACCTTGGCTTTGACACATGTAAGGTCTCAAGCACAGTGAGGTCAATAGGATAGATGAAATCCCCGACCCGAATAAAGACATCTGTGATTTTTCCTTTGGGGACTTTCACGGATCGATCGACTAACTGAATGGTTACTCAAGTTGGACGCAGCTCGCCCAACCCAAGTTGCAGGTATACTGAGAGAGGTAGCAAGTTGATACTTGTTCCCAGGTCAAGAAGTGCTCGGCTAATTTCTGTTTGTCCTATGGAGCAAGAAATTGTAGGACATTCGGGATCTTTGTATTTCATCAGAATAGGACCAGATAGAAGTTCGCTTATGTTGGTTGCTAAG
Source organism: Agave tequilana (assembly GCA_038442645.1). Classification (NCBI taxonomy): domain Eukaryota; kingdom Viridiplantae; phylum Streptophyta; class Magnoliopsida; order Asparagales; family Asparagaceae; genus Agave; species Agave tequilana. The sequence goes on along the minus strand of JAVJIF010033891.1, from coordinate 166,633 downwards.
AACACTTTATTTGACACATTCATTTTTCTCTTCTTAGTACACATATCCTTAAAGTATATGATGGGACTAGTTGGATTGTATCAAGAAGAGGTACATTCAATTTGACCTGATTAAACATCTCGAATATCTTTTCCATGTGCATGTTCTTATTATTGTTCCTAAGCCTATTTGGAAAGGGTGCTATAGGCTTGTGAACTTGATCAGTAGTTATATCCTTGTCAGATGTTTATGGAGCAGATTGAGATGAGTTAGCAGATGTGGAGGCAAGAGTAGGATCAATTTGGATTGGACGTTTTGGCTGGTAGACCTGATTGTCAACCTTCTTTCCTGATCTAAGTGCCTGAACAACATTACACTGGTTGATCTGAGAATCCTGAACTTCATAAGCTTGACTGGAATTCTTAGGGTTGACTAGGTACAGTATCCTTGGGTCTTTCACTTAAAATACTTGCTAATTGACTCATCTGAACTTTCAATCTAGATATGGCCTGTGTATGGTTGTTCAATGTCTGTCCTTGATTTTGCATGAAGGCGGTTTGGGACTTCAGAAATTCCTCCATACTCTCCTCCAATTTACTGAGTTTTTTCTCCGTTGATGAATTTTGGAAGGAGGAAGATGAAGCTTAACTGGGAAAGTTTGCTTGATGATTGAGATGGTGAAGATTGTTTGGGAAATTGGGCCTAGGAGAATTGTTCGGGCCCCAAGAGAAATTCGGGTGATTTCTCTAACCATGATTGTAAGTCTGCGAGTAGGGATTGTGTTGCGGCCTCGAGTAGGCCGCATTCAAGTGTTCCGATGGTACTTGATGAGTTTGAAAAACTGGACACTCTTTGAAAACATGGTTTGGTGCCTGACAATATGAACAACCCGGATTATGGATCGGTGGTGGGTTGATTTGGTTGACTTTGACTGGCTCTTTTGTTTCTAGAGCTTCTATTCTTCTCATCATTCAAGGTCCTACTCGAATAGTAGATCACATGTTGTCGATTATCGATGGTATCAGAGTCTACGCTCCTGGTATTTAATTTAACCACCTAGAAGTGAGATCTTAGATTGCTAATCTAGATTTGCATTTGCACACACTTTGTTTATACACTCATGAATTTTCTTATCCCTCCTATGTATGATGTTACCAACATTGATTTGTGAAAATTTAAGATGAGTGTATACCTTAAATCCCTAGGATTGCATGTTTACCTTGCCACTATCAAGAAATCTTATCTTGGTAATGACAAGCATATAGAGTCCAATGCACAAACCTTGGTTGCATTTAGGCACACACTTAGCAAAGATTATTTATGTATGGTTTCTCATTGTGATTATGCTTTTGCAGTGTGGAATACATTGACCTCTCCCGAGCTACAAACGATAAACAATGTGGAGAAAGAATCTAGTGGAGAAGAGTTCGACCAAGCTTGCTTCATGGTCCAAGGGAATGACTCCCTTGAGGTAATTTCAGACACTCAACAAGATGATAATACTAGTTCTTCTTGTGATGATAACATGGATGCACATGCATTAAATGAAGTAATATCTATATTTTGTGAAAACTTGCTTTCAAAGTACAAAGTTTTAAAAAGCAAGAGTTTTAAATTAAAAGAAGAAAATAAAAATTTATTTTCAAAGATAAACATGATTTTACAAGAGAGGGTTGAGATTCAAGTGAAAGAACTCCTTGAAAACTCAACTTAACCTTTCTTTAAAAGAAAAAGAAATTTCAAAGAATAAAAATAATTGTGATGATATTTTGAAGAAAAATGAGGTTTTGTCTTCAAAACTTGAAATTATTTTAAAAGAGAATTCTTTTAAAATAAATTTGTTTTAATTTCAAAAGAACTAGATTTAGTTTCAAAGGAAATATTTCTTTGAAAAATAATTTTGATACACACATTTGCCATGCTACCATAGCTTCGCCCTCTTGTGTTTCTATTGCATGCTCCACTTTTGCTTCAAGTATTAATAATGATATTTGCATGTTGAATAAAAGTGTAGATTGTTTGGGCTCCACTTTGAGCCAATGTGCTATGGATAACAAGAAATTAGAATCTATGTTTCGAAAGAAATAAGTTTCACATTTTCATGCACACCAATCACGGCATACACATGCTTCCCACATTCACTCACATGACTCCTTGTATGCTACTGTGTACACTTGTACACATTGTGGATGTAAGGGCCACCTTGCAAAATTTTGTTATGATAGAATACATAATTCAAATTTTGCAAACAAGTTTCTTTGGATTAGGAAAAGTGCTAACCCACATAGACCTAAAAGGTATGGGTATCAAAATCCACCCCTATTGTATTCGATGTAGGTGTGGGCTCTCACTTGACGCGAGGGCTTTGGTGCCTTGATGGTGGATGCGTTTGAGCTTGATGGACACTACATTGGATGCATCAATTTCAAGGATGTTTAATGGGAGGACCACCATGGTTTGGAGACCTAGAGATTAGCCCTATTGTTTTGGTAACTATCTCTAACTCCTTATTTTGTTTACATGCTTTTACATGAATGTTTTTCGCATGTATTGGTTTTCATGTTTTCCATATTTATTATGTTAAATGTAATGTTAATTAGACTTGAGATATACATAAATAGTATTTGAGATACTTTCATGTTTATATGGACTATTATTTTTGTTCTCACTATAGTTTAACTATTATGTATATCCTAACTCTAAAGCACGTGCATTTACCCTAGTGATCATGTTTGTTTATGATTTTGCACTTCATGTTTTTGATTACTTATTTAGATGTAGTTTTCGTTAAAACTAGTGTTTATACTCGTACAACTAGTGAGCCACATTTGATTATTATGTGTTTGTACTTTATTGCTCACTTGTACCCATTAGATGCACTTGTATAAACTTGTTTTGATGATTCTTGCATTTTAACATGTATTATCTATTTTGTACATGTTTTCATAAAAATGTGTTTAGCTTTAAGTATATGTCAATTTTGTCCAAAACTTTAGATATACATGTCTATTCTAGAGTCACTTGCTTTTCATGCAATATTCTATTATGAACTCATTTATATTTGGGATATGTATGTATATTCTAGTTTATACAAAACATATATATGCCTTGAAGTTTGTTTGGTTTTGATAGAAATTGAATTTTTATGATGTTCATGTTTATAAAAGAATTTCATATGAGCTACATTGCCTATCTCCATGATTATACTTATTACATGATTTTTACACTCTACATCATATTGTTTACTCCTGATATTGGATTCATGATAATCTCTTGTGCTTTATAGACTTTGAGCGTCAAATTATTGAGTGATTTTCAAGTTCTCATGGATATATTCATGTTTTGTTTTTTACTTAAAGGATTTCATACTACCTTTCAAAATTATCTTTAAAATTAGTTTTTATTCTTCAACTGGTAGAGTTTTCAAATATGTTAAAATATTTTCAAATCATAATTTTTGAAAATCCCTACCATCAAAGGGCGGTTGGATAGGCGACCACGCATTGTATACCCTTATTGAATATCTTTTAAACTTGTGCATGATAGGGTGGTAGGTATGAGTTATATACATGATCTTCATGATATTTCATATGTTTGCATACTCATATTTGTTTTCTATATATGTATGCTTCAAATTTCAATTGATATTTCCTTTTTCTTACATACATATATATGATCTTAATTGTGCTTGTTTTGCGGTGTCTTTACATTTTTTAAAGCACGAAATTATTTATGCCAAGCTTGACTTAATTTCAAATATTAATTGGTATCTTTACAGGCTTTTGCATTAATTTACAATTGGTATTTATATTTTTTTTTGTATCAAAATGTATTTCATGCTTCATTTCAATTGGTACTTACAATTGGTATAAATTTCACATTGAATTGATCTCTAAATCTACTACTGGTATCTTAAAATTTTTTGTTTATCTACAAGTGGTACCAACATTTATTTGTCAACTAACAATTTTATTTCAATTGGTATCAAAATTCATTTTGTATATTCATGTCTTCTATATATGTATGGATCATATCTGAAGTAATATTATATTACTCTAATACATACATATAGATGTTTACTTATGTAATATTTTTATTGGTATTCATAAAAAGGGAAGAAATTTATTGTTTTATCTTTCAATTGGTTTTACTTTTCAATTGGTATCTTACTCCCGCTCATTATGATGAAATACTTTGTTTTGGTATATGCTAACATTGTCAATATTAGTATCTATAATTTTAAATTGGTACTATTTTTAAATTGGTATCCTTATTGTAAAATAAATAGTGTTTACCTAAAAATTTGGTTTTTTACTTTCAATTGATATCATGTCCCTTTATTGGTATAAATTCAATAAAAAGATTGTTTCTTTCAATTGGTTATTTCAATTGATTGTGTTCATTGGTATCATAATTTTATTTTAAAATATGTTTATTGATTTGTTTGCCTTCACCCCTTTGTTGATGAGTGACAAAAAGGGAGAGAAGGATTCAGGTTTATATAAGCATGTTTTACTATGTGTTTATGCATATAATATATATTATATATATATATATATATATATATATATATATATAGAGAGAGAGAGAGAGAGGGTCAAGTGCTCCTAATAGGTCTCCTTAGATTGTAATCTAAGGAGACGGTTTAAAACTCTATCATCCCGATTTTTTTATGATCTGATCGCACATTATTATATTCATGTTATAAGATGCACGCATATAAAAAATCACGTGATTTAAAGTTCATTTACTCATTGATCTAATCGTTCCATTTTGTTCTACTGTTTAAAAACCGTTAATGTTTGAACTCAAAGAAAATAGAGTAAACAAACTTCAAATCATGAGATTTTTTATATTCATACATCTTACAATATGAATATTATAATGTGCGGTCGGATCGTTAAAAACAGTTCGGGATGTTGGAGTTTTAAGCTGTCTCCTTAGATTACAATCTAAGGAGACCTACTAGGAACACTTTTCCTATATATATATATATATATATATATATATATATATATATATATATATATATATATATATATATATATATATATATATCTTATTTTATTAGTGTCTTGAGCTTCATTGCACATCTTTATATGTTTATTGATTATGCATATGTTAAGGAGGAGCTTCTATATAGCCTATCCTTAATGGATGCATATATATAACCTCATAAGTCTTGTCATCATCAAAAATGGGGAGATTGTTAGCCCAGAGGCCTTTCACCTTAGTTTTAATAATGACTAACTTATGAAGGTTAGTTTACTAATGATCTTGTGTTTTTATAGTTTCAATTATTGATCAAGATCTTTGTAGGTGTTTAGCTTTACAAAGAATTATTGGAGCTAACACATGTAGATTCAAAAACTTGCCCGTCAAGATCGCATCTAGCACTCGGATGGAGTCAAGCTCTTTGGATCGTGTTCGGATCGAGTCGGCTTAGAGAAGGAGTTCTATAAGAAGACTTCAGTTTGTATTTTATTTAGTTTGTGTTTAAATCTTGTGTAAGATAGACTAGTGTTGATATGCTCAAGTTCACACACACAGACACAAGTTCAATACGTTTGGTTTTCAGTTTAACCGGTTTTGGATTTCAAGTACATATATATAGTTTTCATAAATAGATAGAATCAAAACAAGTTTACATGATTTAATGTATATTGGATTTCATCTATATACATCTATGATTCATATATTTGGAAAAACTTATTTTGATTTCATGTGTTTAGAGTTTTGTAATTAACAAACTTATTTTGGATTTAATTTCAAAAAATATAGATATATCTTTTATATGTGTATTGGATTCTATCTATACACTCTATGCTTCAAAAGAGTATAAATATCTTGTTTTTGTATTTATACAAGTTTGAGAGAAATCGATTTTCCATTTCAAAGTTTGGTTTTCGAAAAATACTGAATTTGTGTTAAAGCTAAATTTCTATATCACAAAAATAATTCAAATATTTTGTAATATGTGTTAATTTTTGGTCACACATATTTGCTCTTCAAATATTTATAAGAACTTAATTTTTTGGAATTTATGAGATTTTATGGGATTTTATAGGTGTTAAAAAGACTTAAGTTTCAAATCCTAAACCCTAGCCTAAGCCTGCTGGCGGTCGACCGGTCGGTCGACCGAACCAGAGCTCGGTCGACCGGTCTTATGCAAAAGAATGTACACAAGGCCTTGCCTATAAGGCCGGTCGACTGACTGTAACTACCCAACTCTCGGGTAGTGTCGGTCGACTGCCCCCGGCGGTCGACCGACAGGCTGAGTACCTTTAGGCTCGGTGAACCGGGCGGTCGACCGGTAGGCGAGTTTGCCTGTGGCGGTCGACCGGGCGGTCGATCCGTGGCTCAATGGTCAGAAATATGACCGTGGGCCGGTCGAGCGGCCGGTCGACTGACAGGTCAAAATTGACCATTTCTGGACCCCAACGGCTATATTTCTGAGAGCCTATAAATAGGGGTTCTCTTAAGCTGTTTTCACCAAAGTTTTTGAGAGCTATTCTTCCTATCTTTTTCAATGGTTTGCAGCAAATTTAAAAGAAGTTTTCAAGCCTAAAATCTTTATCTTTTATTTGTTTTAAAAGTGTTGGAAGAATCAAAGAAAAGAGAGTCCTTGGAAAATTGGTTTTGATCCTTCTTTACAAATCTATTTAGTGTTTTTTCCAAGTGTTTTTATTTGTTATTTTTTTACACTTGAGCTATCATCTCTAATCCTATCTAAAGAATCTTGTTTTTGTGAGGAAAATTGTTTGTGGTCTATTATGATCACCAAGTGTTGTTTGTGATCATTGGATCACCAAGATTGTAATCTTTTCTTTACTTTGGTTTTGTACTTATCCCTCTTGTGTAGAGGTGATTGTGTTTAAGAGAGGAGTAGTGTACTCCAAGTGTAGAGTTGTAATTCCTCAGTGGAGATCCCTTTGTGGAAGGTCATGTGTGGACATAGTGGAAATCCTTCTGTGCGAAGGCGGAGACGTAGAACAGTGGCTCGAACCTCGAAACATATCTTATTGTTTGTGTTTGATCCACTATATCTCAATTTTATCTCCCTTATATCTTGCATGGCTTTATATTGCACATATTTGTTGGCCCAGAAGTCTTTCACTTTAGTTTTGATGATGACTAACTTATGAAGGTTAGTTTACTAATAATCTTATTTTTACACAGTTTTGTTATTGATCAAGATATTAGTAGGTGTTTAGCTTTAACAAAGAAGTTTTGGGAGCTAACTCATGTAGATTCAAGAGCTCTCACGTCAAGATCGCATCTAGGAGTCAAGCTCGTTGGATCGTGTTTGGATCGAGTCGACTTAGAGAAGAAGTTCTATAAGAAAACTTCGGTTTGTATTTAATTTAGTTTGTTAAAGGGTAGAATATATTTTTGAAGCTCAAGTTCACACACACACACAAAAGTTCATTATGTTTGGTTCTCAATTTAACCAGTTTTAAATTTCAAGTACACATATATCGGGTTTTGGATTTTAACCAGTTTTAGTTCTGCTGATCTGCTTGACACCCTTTTACATTTCTTATCATAACTTTTTATTCTTATATTCAAAAATATGATTTAAATTACATTTCAAAGATATCATTCAGGGCTACATTTCTTATTCAATAATAAGTTTCTGATTCAAATGTTAAAGATGACAAATATTGGGTCTAAGTCTGTTATTATTCTGAAAATAGTTTTCAGTTTTTGATTTGACACCTTTGAGTATTTTATTGATAACTTTCTATTATAAAGTGATATTGCGTTTATTTAAATTGAATTAAAAAGAAGACTTAAAGCTTTGCAAATAAGTCATATATACTTATTTCTGAATTCTCAAGTTTTAGGCCTGTAAACTGTGCTCAAAGTTGACCAATAGTCTGCCAAATTGGCAGAATGGCTAATTTTCTGGAGGCTGATTTTTAACATGTTTTTAAAATGTGTTTTGTTTAAATTTTAAGAGTCAATTTATTCCTTTTAAACCTGATAAAACTGTTCTAAGTTTGCTCTTCCTAAAACCTATATAAAGGGGTCATTAGGGTTGAGTTTACAACAACAATTCTATTTGAAAAATCAAGTTTTCGGTTTCAAGATAAAGAGTTTTCACGTTTCAGTTTTGTGTTTTTATTCTACTTCAAGTTTTTTTGGTTCTCAAAATCTCCCTTCTAATTTTATTCTCACTTACAAATTCTTGAGCTTCAAATTTATATTTTATTCTATAGGGTTTTGTAAGAGAGTTTTTCAAGAGAGAGTTTGTGGTCTTTTGATCACCCAGATATTGTTCTATTGTTGTTACGCTACCTCTGGGCTAGAGGAGTGTATTGGGGAGTTGTGTACTCCGTGCAGTTGTAATCCTTTGGTGGAAGGTTCTATAGTGGATTGGAAATCCTTCACGGTGGTGAAGGCGGGGACGTAGAGCGGTGGCTCGAACCTCGAAACAAATCTTTTTGTTTGTGATTGATTTCTTATCTCTCTTATCTACTTTATATTTTATTCATTCATTCATCGTCGATCTATACTCATTACAACAAGATTGCATTGAGCACCTCAAACTCTTATCTAGAGGAATCACGAGGAAGAAGTTCAGAACCCTTCACGGGATATACGGCTACTAATCTTGCTTTGAGTGATCATTTGTATCATCTCATTTTTATTTTGCATTGATTTTAAATTGATTAACCTTACACCTATTCACCCCCCCCCCTTTAGGTGTAATTTAATTGGTATGAGAGCCTACGCTCCTAATATTAGGTTTAACCACCTAGGAGTGAGATCTTGGATAGCTAATCTAAAGATTTGCTTTTGCATACTTATGTTGGCCCAAAGGCCTATCACCCTAGTTTTGATGATGATCAACTCATGAAGTTATGATTACTAATGATCTTGTGTTTAATTAGTGACAGATTCCTTATCAAGATCTTAGTAGGTGTGGAGCTTCAATAAAGGATTTAAAGACAAGTTGGAAGCTAGCACCGGTTGATTCACGAGCCTATGCATCAAGAACACATCTAGAGATGAGCTCGGTGGATTGTGTTTGGACCAAGTTAAGAAGATGAGAAGCCTTCAAGTGAAGACTTCAAGAAGTTGAAGACTTGTGTCTAGGTATAAGATTTTTATTTGTTTTAGATAAAAATGTAAAGGATAGAATAGATTGGTGGATTGCTCAAGTCATATCACACACACACTCTTAAGATTTAAGTGTCTTTTCATAAAAGAATTTTTAGTTAGAAAAGACTCTTTCTTTTTGGTAAAAAGATTTTTCATTGGACAAAATACATGTCTTGGTTTTTGATGTTACCTATATACATATCTTTCAAAACCAAGTTTAGAGCCTTATGTCAAAAACTAGATATTCATCTTATTTGTGTAGTGGATCATATCCATACACACTATGCTTTAAAAGTATATCTTGTTTTTGTATTTGATGAGATTTTCCTTATGACAAAATATCTACTTTGGGTATCTTGTTTTTGTATTTGATGAGATTTTCCTTATGACAAAATATCTACTTTGGGTTTTGGTAATTTCTTATATACATATCCTTTAACCAAAACAAGTTTAGTGCTTTATGTCAAAAACTAGATATTTCATCTTGATTGTGTGGTGGATCATATCCATACACACTTTGCTTTATAAGTTCAAAATATCTTGTTTTTGTATTTTGTGAAGTTATGGAAAAACAAGTTTTAGAAAAACATATTTTTAGAAAAACAGTTTTTATTTTGATTGAAACTATTTTTCTGGATTTACTGTGAATTTCTGGGATTTTTATTAAGTTAAAAGACCAATCTTTAATCCCATTTTTCTGGTTCTGGCAGTTCTGATTTTTCAGAACTGACAGTGGCCGGTCGACCGGGTCGGTCGACCGGACGTGCACGGACGTGCACGCCTGTGTGCACTGGGGAACGGTCGACCGGACCGGTCGACCGCTTCAGAGAGCTTGGCTCTCGGGAAATATCGGTCGACCGGGCCGGTCGACCGACAGAGAGTTTACTCTCTTCTCCAGGTGCGCGGTCGACCGGGCCGGTCGACCGGAGGCTGCAACGGTCGGATTTTTGACCGTTGCCGGTCGACCGGACCGGTCGACCGGTAGCTCTGACAGAGCCCAACGGTCAGATTTTTCTGGCCTCTATAAAAGGGGGTTTTGTCATTGTTTTAAGCCAAGATTTTTGGAGACCTTAGAGCTAGTTTTTCCCAGTCTTTCTGAAGGGTTTTTCTCCACAAAATTAGAGTCAATACTTCCAATTAAAAGGAGAGTTTTATCAAAGAGTGTAAAAGAGATTTTCTTGTGTTTTTCACCAAAGATTCTTTCCTTGCTTTCTCACACAAACACTTGAGCATCCATTGAGCTATTCATTCTATAGGAGTGTTATTGTGAGAGGATTTTAGGTGATCAAGAGTTGTGATCACCAAAGTTCATCTTTGTTCTTTGAGAAGGCGGACGGTTGTGTTCGCGGTTTGTTTCGGGTCCTAGTGAGGACTTGGTGTTGTTGGGTCCTAGTGAGGACTTGTAGCTTGAGGTGCGGCCTCGACGAGCCGGTGGGCTTGTGGTGTGTAAGGGACTTTGGGAGTCCGAGGGCTTGTAGGTTTTGCGGCACCAAGGAGAGATCCGGTTGGATCGTGCATAGTGGAAATCCTTCGTGTGTCGAAGGCGGGGATGTAGAGCAAGTGTGCTCGAACCTCGAAACAAACCCTTTGTGTTTGCGATTGCTCACTCTTGCTCTCTTACTCTTTTTTGTCTCTATTATATCTTGCATTACTTACATTGTATTTACTTTACATGCTTGATATACCCTTGTGCTTAAATTGCTATACTTGCTTGGGATTGTTGTTAACACTTGTATTCAACCAAGAGAGCCAACGCGGCACCTCAACCCATTCAAGGGGAATCTAGAGGAGCTTGTCCAGAGCCTCGCAAGGGGAATTCGGCAACACTCTTGTGTTATACATAAGTGTTCAATTAGAAGAAGTTTAATTTGGTCAACTTAGTTTTAATTCCGCATTATTTGTTCATAAGTGACCATTAGATTAGCCATCACCTATTCACCCCCCCTCTAGGTGATCTTACAATTGGTATCAGAGCCAAGTGCTCTTGATTTGGGTCTAACAACCTAAGAGTTAAAGATCCTCCTTTAGGCTAATCACAATATTTTTGTACACACACACCTCACCATGGACTTCATGTCACCACCCACCTTTGATATTCTTAACATCCAAATTTGGAAGGTTAAGATGTCATTGTACCTCAAGGCCTTAGGAATTCATGTCTATCTTGCCACTACTAATAATGCATATTGTATAGATGGTAAGAATATTGAGGCTAATGCTAAAGCCCTTCATGCTCTTAAATGTACCCTAAATGATGACTATTTATCTAGGGTTTCTAACATTGAATCGGCTTTTGTAGTATGGAACACCCTCATCTCCCTTGGCGAGAAAGATCTATACTATGCGAGGAGCGATTCGGACGTTGGAAGCGACATCTCCAACGTATGCTATATGGTCCAAGGGGATAACCCCCTTGAGGTAAACACCGAATCCGATGATGAGGATGTAGACATGTCATATGATGAGCTTGCTACCTTTTGTCATCTTGTGCTTGAAAAATATGACATGATTAAAAAGAAAAATAAAAATTTGAAAAAGGAACTTGATTGCATGCATGTAGAACATGACTCTTTTAGAAGTAACATTGCATGTTTAGAAAAAGATAATAAAATTTTGAAAAAGAATTTTGATGCCATGCTTAATGATAAAGATTCATTAGAAAATAAAATGGCATTCTTAGAAAAAGAAAATGAAGATTTGAAAAATGGGAATATTTTCTTAATGTCTAAATTGAATGATTTATGTGAAGGAAATATGATTTTGAAAAATAAGGTTGATATGGTGGAAAAACAAAAGGAAGTTATTTTGCAAGAAAATAAGTCTTTAAAAAGAAATTTGTTGAAAAAGAAAAGGATAATGTTTTTCAAAAGAAAAAGAAAATTGACTCTTCATCTCATCATGCTTTTCATGCCACCACTAATGAGATTAAGAATTTGAAAAATAAAATGAATAATTTGAGTTCAACTTTGAACTCATGTGCATTCAATCATACTAGATTGGAATCCTTGTTTCAAAAGAAACAAGTTCCTCATGCTCATGCACATACACATCATGCTCATGCTTATGTTGCACAACATGATCACACTCCTACACATAAGCATACTAAGGTGTACGTTTGTACACATTGTGGCCGCAAAGGCCATTTAAGAAAATATTGTTATGATAGATTAGGTCATTTCAATTTTGCCAAGAATAAGAATTTTTGGGTGCCTTACAACAAGACTAACCTCAAAGGACCCAAGAAAATATGGGTACCAAAACCCCCACCTTTTGCTTTTGATGTAGGTGAGGGCTCTCACAAAACGTGAGAGGATTGGTGCCTTGGTAGTGGATGCAATGGACTTGATGGGCATACACTTGGATGCATCGCTATCAAGGAATTTTGGTGGAAAGGCCACCACATTAGGAGCTTTGGATTTGGTAACAATTTCTAAACTCCTATCTCATTTATATACATGCTTGTTCATTCATATTATTCATAGCATGTTCATGTTTTAAGATTTTATGTGCTTCATGTGGCATTTACATGCTTAAATGTAGAATGTGTCAAAACTTGCCTTTATACATATATAAATAGTGAACTACAATTGACTCATATATTTTTGAACTTCATGCTCATTTGTATCCACTATATGCATGTGTATAGGCTAGTTTTGATGATTCGGTCATTTATACTTGTTATGCCTATCTTTGATTTTACTTCATGTATATGTGTGTTTAATTCAAATCTAATAAATATACATGTATACCCGTGAGTCTCTAGCTTTCATGCAAATATTTGATAGACTCTTTTACAATTTTGGGATATGTATGTGTATTGTTAGATTTGTATAATTCATACATATACCATGAAGATTGTAGTTTTTAATAAAAATGATTTTGTGTTGACTTGATAACAATGATTTCTATGTGATTTGAGCTTCAATGACAACTTTCATGAAAATACTATTTACATAACCTTTGAACACTCATCCTTTATTCAAAAATATATTTATGAGCTTTATGGACTATGAGTGCTTGGATTTTTATGTACTTAGTCTCATTCATGAAAAACATATGATTTGACATATTTGAAGGATCTTTAACTAGTTTTCAAAATAATTTATACTAGTTATGTATTCTTCAAATAGTTTTTGAGATTGTCACATGATTCAATTTTTCTTAAAATTTAATGCTTCATGATTTGAATATTAGTTTATATGTTAGTTTTTGTCAACACTAGGATTTATACTTGAACATATCATGGGCCTCAAAAAGATCTATTAGTAAGTGTGCTTAAATGCTTATTTGAACCCTTGAAATGTACTTGTATTGCTTAGTTTTGAAGATTCATACATATTTAAACTTATGTTCACCTTTTGGATTTGATTTATGATCATGTGCCTTTTATTTCATGTATATGTGTGTTTTGCCAAACCTTAAAATATACATGTATAACTCTTGAGTCTTTTGCCTTCAATGCAAATCCATTCATATAGACTCACTTGAGTTTAAGAGATATGTATGTATATTTCATGTATTGTCAAAACATACATATATCTTGACATATAGATTTTGTTTTCAATGATTTAATAAAAAAAAAATGTGAGATGATTTTGATGTTTATGATTTTCTAAGGAATATTGTACCTTATTGCCATTTTCATGATGCCATGTTTCACATAACATTAGTACACTCACTTCTTTTGAAACTATTTGGACTTTATAGATTAGAGTGTTTGAGTGTTTTGTGTTTCATTGTTATTTCATGAAAATCCTTAGATTTATTCCTTGATAGAAGGATTTCGTACTCTTATTTAACTAGTTCGAATTCTTCATGTGTTGTTAATGCTAAGCTTAATTCAAATCTTATTTTTCAAGCTTATGCATTAGATTTTAAAATGGTATCAATATTTTTTATTTGATATCAAAGAGAAAATTCAAAATTTGTTTTGATAAAATAGAATTAATGATTTTGTTTTGATGAGAAAAATTCAAAATTTTTGATTTGTATTGCCCCTCCTTGACTTCTTTATTTTTGACATAAAGGGGGAGAAAATTTGTTGATTTGATTTTACTTTGAACCCTTTGTTGATGATTGACAAAAAGGGGGAGAAGTATTTGTGTTTTTGTTTTGATATATATGCATGATTTCCTTGCTTAAGGGGGAGAATATTTGTCCTTCTTACTTAAGGGGAATTAAGATTTGTATTTATGCATATGTGTTTTGATTTATGCAAATAGGAGTAAAAAGATTTTGATTTATGCTTGTTGCATCTCCATATTTGCATCCATATTCATGTGCTTCATGATCATTTTTATTATTTATTTTGTATGCATGAGTTAAGGGGAGCTTCTTTGAAGCTTTACTTTAATCCATGCATATATAACGTCATGAGTTTTGTCATCATCAAAAAGCGGGAGATTGTTGGCCCAAAGGCCTATCACCCTAGTTTTGATGATGATCAACTCATGAAGTTATGATTACTAATGATCTTGTGTTTAATTAGTGACAGATTCCTTATCAAGATCTTAGTAGGTGTGGAGCTTCAACAAAGGATTTAAAGACAAGTTGGAAGCTAGCACCGGTTGATTCACGAGCCTATGCATCAAGAACACATCTAGAGATGAGCTCGGTGGATTGTGTTTGGACCAAGTCAAGAAGATGAGAAGCCTTCAAGTGAAGACTTCAAGAAGTTGAAGACTTGTGTCTAGGTATAAGATTTTTATTTGTTTTAGATAAAAATGTAAAGGATAGAATAGATTGGTGGATTGCTCAAGTCATATCACACACACACTCTTAAGATTTAAGTGTCTTTTCATAAAAGAATTTTTAGTTAGAAAAGACTCTTTCTTTTTGGTAAAAAGATTTTTCATTGGACAAAATACATGTCTTGGTTTTTGATGTTACCTATATACATATCTTTCAAAACCAAGTTTAGAGCCTTATGTCAAAAACTAGATATTCATCTTATTTGTGTAGTGGATCATATCCATACACACTATGCTTTAAAAGTATATCTTGTTTTTGTATTTGATGAGATTTTCCTTATGACAAAATATCTACTTTGGGTATCTTGTTTTTGTATTTGATGAGATTTTCCTTATGACAAAATATCTACTTTGGGTTTTGGTAATTTCTTATATACATATCCTTTAACCAAAACAAGTTTAGTGCTTTATGTCAAAAACTAGATATTTCATCTTGATTGTGTGGTGGATCATATCCATACACACTTTGCTTTATAAGTTCAAAATATCTTGTTTTTGTATTTTGTGAAGTTATGGAAAAACAAGTTTTAGAAAAACATATTTTTAGAAAAACAGTTTTTATTTTGATTGAAACTATTTTTCTGGATTTACTGTGAATTTCTGGGATTTTTATTAAGTTAAAAGACCAATCTTTAATCCCATTTTTCTGGTTCTGGCAGTTCTGATTTTCAGAACTGACAGTGGCCGGTCGACCGGGTCGGTCGACCGGACGTGCACGGACGTGCACGCCTGTGTGCACTGGGGAACGGTCGACCGGACCGGTCGACCGCTTCAGAGAGCTTGGCTCTCGGGAAATATCGGTCGACCGGGCCGGTCGACCGACAGAGAGTTTACTCTCTTCTCCAGGTGCGCGGTCGACCGGGCCGGTCGACCGGAGGCTGCAACGGTCGGATTTTTGACCGTTGCCGGTCGACCGGACCGGTCGACCGGTAGCTCTGACAGAGCCCAACGGTCAGATTTTTCTGGCCTCTATAAAAGGGGGTTTTGTCATTGTTTTAAGCCAAGATTTTTGGAGACCTTAGAGCTAGTTTTTCCCAGTCTTTCTGAAGGGTTTTTCTCCACAAAATTAGAGTCAATACTTCCAATTAAAAGGAGAGTTTTATCAAAGAGTGTAAAAGAGATTTTCTTGTGTTTTTCACCAAAGATTCTTTCCTTACTTTCTCACACAAACACTTGAGCATCCATTGAGCTATTCATTCTATAGGAGTGTTATTTTGAGAGGATTTTAGGTGATCAAGAGTTGTGATCACCAAAGTTCATCTTTGTTCTTTGAGAAGGCGGACGGTTGTGTTCGCGGTTTGTTTCGGGTCCTAGTGAGGACTTGGTGTTGTTGGGTCCTAGTGAGGACTTGTAGCTTGAGGTGCGGCCTCGACGAGCCGGTGGGCTTGTGGTGTGTAAGGGACTTTGGGAGTCCGAGGGCTTGTAGGTGTTGCGGCACCAAGGAGAGATCCGGTTGGATCGTGCATAGTGGAAATCCTTCGTGTGTCGAAGGCGGGGATGTAGAGCAAGTGTGCTCGAACCTCGAAACAAACCCTTTGTGTTTGCGATTGCTCACTCTTGCTCTCTTACTCTTTTTTTGTCTCTATTATATCTTGCATTACTTACATTGTATTTACTTTACATGCTTGATATACCCTTGTGCTTAAATTGCTATACTTGCTTGGGATTGTTGTTAACACTTGTATTCAACCAAGAGAGCCAACGCGGCACCTCAACCCATTCAAGGGGAATCTAGAGGAGCTTGTCCAGAGCCTCGCAAGGGGAATTCGGCAACACTCTTGTGTTATACATAAGTGTTCAATTAGAAGAAGTTTAATTTGGTCAACTTAGTTTTAATTCCGCATTATTTGTTCATAAGTGACCATTAGATTAGCCATCACCTATTCACCCCCCCTCTAGGTGATCTTACAACTTATTGTTTACACACACTCATGTTACCCTCCCATGTTTAATGTCTCTAAAATTGATATATGGAAGGTTAAGATGTGTGCTCATTTAAAAGCCCTAGGTTTGCATGTTTACCTTGCCGCTACCAAGGAATCTTATCTTGACAATAGCAAGCATAAAAAGGCTAATGCACAAGCCTTAAAGGCACTTAGAAAATCTCTTAGTAAAGAATATTTAAATATGGTTTCTCATTGTGATTCCGCCTTTGCAGTATGGAATATATTGACATCTTTCGAGGTACAAACGCCAATCAATGAGGAGGAGAAATCTAGTGGAGAAGAGTCCAACCAACATTGCTTCATGGTCCAAGGGAATGACTCCCTTGAGGTATATTCGGATACTCAACTAGATGATAATACTAGTTCTTCTTGTAATGAGTGTATAGATGCATATGTTTTAAATGAAGAACTATCTATGGTATGTGAACAAATAATTTCAAAGTTTGAAGTTTTGAAAAACAGGAGTTCTAAATTAAAAGAAGAAAATAAAAATTTGTTTTCAACACTAAACATAGTTATATAAGAAAGATGAGATTTCAAATGAAAGGAACTCATTGAAATCCCAACTTGATCTTGCCTTAAATAAAAATAAGATTTTGAAGAATAAAAATGATTGTGATGATGTTTTGAGTACAAATGAGGCTTTATCTTCAAAACTAGATTTTGTTTTAAAAGAGAACCATTCTTTGAAAAATAAAATTGATTTAATTTCAAAAAAATTGGATTTGATTTCAAATTAAAATAAATCTTTGAAAAATGATTTAGATTCTCATGTTTGCCATGCTATTACATCTTCATCATTAAATATTTCTATTGCATGCTCCACATCTTCTTCTAATGTTGAAAATAATATATGTATGTTAAAAAAGAGTGTAGATTGTTTGGGCTCCACTTTGAGCCAATGTGCTATGGATCACAAGAAATTAGAATCCATGTTTCACAAGAAACATGCACCTCATATTCATGCACATCATTCATGGCATACACCTCATGTACACCATGATCACACCTATTCTCATATGTATGCTAGAGTGTACACATGTACACATTGTGGCCGCAAAGGCCATCTTACAAGATTTTGCTATGATAGACTAAATTCTGTAAATTTTGCAAATAATAATGTTTGGGTTAGAAAAGGTGCTAACCCCCATGGACCCAATAAGATATGGGTACCAAAATCTACCCGTGTGGGCTCTCGCTTAACGTGAGAGTAATGATGCCTTGATGATCAATGCATTTGAGCTTAATGGATACTACATTGGATGCATCACTTTCAAGGATGTTTGGTGGGAGGACCACCATGGTTTGAGATGAGCCCTATTGGTTTTGGTAACTATGTCTAACTCTCATTTTGATTACATGCTTTCATATAAATGTTTTTAGCATATTTTGGTTTCAATGTTCATTATGATTGATCATGTTTTGATTTATGATTATGGTTTTTGCAATTCATAGTTTTGATTACTTGTTTAGATGTAGTTTTTTATTAAAACTTGTGTTTATAATTTACAACTAGTGAGTCACATTTGATTATTATATTTTTGTGCTAAATTGCTCATTTGTACCCATTAGATGTACTTGTATAGCCTAGTTTTGATGACTCTTACATTCTAACTCGTATTCCCTATTTTTGTACATGTTTTTTTTATAAAAATGTGTTATCTTCATGTATATGTTACTTTTGTCTAAACTAATAGATATACATGTATATCCTTGAGCCACTTGCCTTCATGCAATATACAGTTGTGGACTTATTTATATTTTGGATATGTATGTATACATAGTTTATACAAGACATACATATGCCTTGAAGTTTGATTTGTTTTGATGAAAATTAAACTTTTATGTTTTTTATGTTCGAAAAGGAATTTCATTTGATCTTAAATGTCTTATTTTCATGATTTTGTTGATTACATGATTCTTACACTCTTTATTTTGTGTTTATTTATGACTTTGTTTTCATGAGCATATATGTGCTTTATAGACTTTGAGTGTCAATTATTATGTGATTTTCATGTCTTCATGGGATGTATGTTTTGTTTCATATTTTGAAGGATTGCTTACTAGTTTTCAAAAATATTTTTAAAACTAGTTTCTATTCTTCAATTGGTAGAGTTTTCAAACTATGCCTATTTACTTTCAAATCATGATTTTTGAAAATCCCTACCTTCTAAGGGTGGTTGGATGAGCGACCATGTCTTGTATACCTTTATTGAATATCTTTTAAACTTGTGCATGAATAGGGTGGTAGGTATGAGCTATACACAGGATTTTTATGTTTTTTTATTTTTGTATACTCATATTTGTGTTTCTTATATATGTATGCTTCAAATTTCAATTAGTATCAATTTCAATTGGTATTCCTATTTTCTTGCATACATGTATGAGATTTGATTGTGCTTGTTTTATAATATCTTTACATTCTTAAAGTACAAATTATGTTTATGTTAAGCTTGATTTTATTCTAAATATTAATTGGTATTTTTATAAGCTTATGCATTAATTTCAATTGGTATTTAATTGATATCAAAATATTTCATGTTTCACCTTCAATTGGTATCAAAATCTACTATTGAAAAAAAAATTCTAATGATGCCAACATTTGTTTGTGTCAACTACAATTTGATTTCATTAGTACTAAAATTTATTTTGTTAACTTATGAAATTTCAAAATTTTGTTTATCAAAAATTTCTTAACTATGAGATATACATGATTTTTAATATGAAAAATTCATTTTGTATACTCATGATTTCTCTTGCTATGCTTGATTTAATCCTTAATGTCAATTATTTTTCAATTGGTATATTATACAAGCTTATGCATATTTTTATTGGTATTTCATAAAGGGGGAGAAAATTTCTTATTTTAGCTTTCAATTGGTTTTTACTTTTCAATTGGTATCCTACTCCCATTCTTTATGATGAAAAATATTTTGCCTTCGTATATGCTTACATTTTCAATATTGGTATCAATAAGTTTAAATTGGTATTATTTTCAATTTGGTATCCTTATTGCCAAATGAATTTAGTGTTTACCTAAAAATTTGGTGTTTATTTTCAATTGATATCATGTTTTTTTATTGGTATCAATTCAAAGGAAAAAAAAAGATTGTTTCTTTCACTTGGTTGTTTCCATTGATTATGTTTATTATTTTTAATTGGTTCTTTCAATTAACTGTGTTTATTGGTATCAAAATTTTGTTTACATTTATTGTTTATTTGGTTTCACCCGTTTGTTGATGAATGACAAAAAGGGGGAGAAGAATTCAGATTTATATATGCATGTTTCACTATGTGTTATGCATATATGTTATTTTATTGGTATCTTGAGCCTCATTGCATATCCTTATATGTTTATTGAGTATGCATATGTTAAGGGGAGCTTCTAAGAAGCCTATCCTTAATAGATGCATATATATAACCTCATAAGTTTTGTCATCATCAAAAAGAGGGAGATTGTTGGCCCAGAGGCCTTTCACCTTGTTTTAATGATGACTAACTTATGAAGGTTAGTTTACTAATAATCTTGTGTTAACACAGTTTCAGTTATTGATCAAGATATTAGTAGGTGTTTAGCTTCAACAAAAAAGTTTTGGGCGCTAACTCATGTAGATTCAAGAGCTCGCGCGTCAAGATTGCATCTAGGAGTCAAGCTCGTTGGATCGTGTTTGGATCGAGTCGACTTGGAGAAGGAGTTCTATAAGAAGACTTCGGTTTGTATCTAGTTTAGTTTGTTAAAGGGTAGAATATATTTTTGAAGCTCAAGTTCACACACACACACACAAGTTCAATATGTTTGGTTTTCGATTTAACCAGTTTTGGATTTCAAGTACACATATATCGGGTTTTGAATTTTAACCAATTTTAGTTTTGCTGATCTGCTCGACACCCTTTTACATTTCTTATCATAACTTTTTATTCTTATATTTAAATAACATGATTTAAATTGAATTTTAAAGATAACTTTTAGGGTACATTTCTTATTCAATAATCAGTTTCTGATTAAAATATTAAAGATGTCAAATATTGGGTTGAAGTCTGTTATTGTTCTGAAAACAGTTTACAGTTTTTGATTTGGCACCTTCAGTATTTTATTGATAACTTTCTATTCTAAACTGATATTGAGTTGATTTAAGTTGCATTATAAATAAGACTTAAAGTTTTACAAATAAGTCCTATAGACTTATTTCTGAATTCTCAAGTTTTAGGCCTGTAAACTGTGCTCAAAGTTGACCAATAGTCTACCAAATTGGCAGAATGGCTAATTTTCTGGAGGCTGATTTTTAACATATTTTTAAAACGTGTTTGTTGAATTTTAAGAGTCAATTTATTCCTTTTAAACCTGGTTAAACTATTCTAAGTTTGCTCTTCCTAAAACCTATATAAAGGGCTCATTAGGGTTGAGTTTACAACAACAACAACAATTCTATTTGAAAATCAAGTTTTGGGTTTCAAGAGAGAGTTTTCAAGTTTTAGTTTTGTGTTTTTATTTTCAAAAATCTACTTCAAGTTTTTTTGATTCTCAAAATCTCTCTTCTGATTTTACTCACTTACAAATTCTTGAGCTTCAAATTTATATTTTATTCTATAGGATTTTGTAAGAGAGTTTTTCAAGAGAGAGTTTGTGGTCTTTTGATCACCCAGATATTGTTTCATTGTTGTTGCGCTACCTTTGGACTAGAGGAGTGTATTGGGGAGTTGTGTACTCTGTATGGTTGTAATCCTTTGTGGATTGGAAATCCTTCACGGTGGTGAAGGCGGGGACGTAGAGCGGTGGCTTGAACCTCGAAACAAATCTCTTTGTTTGCGATTGATTTCTTATCTCTCTTATCTACTTTATATTTATTCACTCATTCATTGTCGATCTATACTCATTACAATAAGATTGCATTGAGCACCTCAAACTCTTATCTAGAGGAATCATGAGGAAGAAGTTCAGAACCCTTCACGGGATATATGGCTTCTAATCTTGCTTTAAGTGATCGTTTGCATCATCTCATTTTTATTTTGCATTGAATTTTGAATTGATTAGCCCTACACCTATTCACCCTCCCTCTCGGTGTAATTTTAATATTCATATGCTAGATATCGTTTGTGTGTGCCCACACTTGTGTTGAACCAAGAGACCTTCATATAGCACCTCAACTTTTAATTTAGAGGAATCTCGAGGAGTCGTTTCAGAGCCCTTCACGGGAAATTCGGGCTCACTCTTGGTGACACATAGTGTGTTGCATTTGAGTATTAAATTTCGCATTATTTTTCCTAGATTAGCTAGTACACCTATTCACCCCCCTCTAGGTGTATTTCATACTTTTTATAAGGGAATTTGAGGAAGTATGCCTCATGATGAAAATACCCAACCTAGAAGTAGACGTCGTTAAGTTACGTTTTGTCCCATTCTCTTTGAAAGACTTAGAAAAGAAATGGCTCTACTGTCTAGGAGTCGGTTCCATATCATCATGGGATAATTTCGTCAAGGCTTCTTGAAGAAATTCTATCCCATTCATAAGACTGCGCAAATTAGGAAAAACATCTTGAAGTATAAGCAAACAACTAATGAACCTTTTTGGAAGTACTTCGAACACTTTAAGGACCTCCTTGCCCAATGCCCTCACCATGGGATAGAGAAATAGTGACTTTATCAAGCTCTTTATGATGGATTAGAATATCAAATGAAAGCCCTATTAAAATTCATGTGCCAAGGAGGATTTTTGAAAAAGAACGAAGATGAAGGATGGTTATTATATGAAGATTTGGCTAATATATATGACCATCCAATGGGAACCAACTCCGAAAAAATTTAGGACTAACGACCCAAGCTCTTCTAAAGGAGATGCCCATTCCATTGAGGCAAATATAGCTACCGAAACAAAACTAGTCGTTGTGATACGAAGACTAGAGGCTCTAGAAACTAATAAGTCAGTCTCGGTGAACCAAGTCAGCCCAACAACTTCAGCGGGCTATACTTACTGTCAAGCCATGAACCACGTGTTCGAGGAATGTCCCATCTTTCAAGCTCATCAAACGTTGTCCGAACATACGAATGCAGCCTTCCGAAGGCCCGCCAATAATCCATATTCATCCACCTACAATCCCGGTTAGAGAAATCACTCAAATTTCTAATGGGGCCCAAAAAATAATGATCAATCAAGGCCCAAATTCTCCAATAATTTCCAACAATCTCCTTATCAGTAAAATTTTCCTAACCAAAGTCCTCCACCCTCTTTCCAAAATTTACATATGGAAATAAAACTCTCCAATATGGAAAGAAAAGTGGACACTTTGGTTAAAAACCCAAGAAACACTAGCTCAAGTCATGACTAAGATAGAGATGCAATTGAGTCAACAAGCTAATTCAATTAGTGAAAGACAAAAGGGAACTCTACCAAGTTAACCATTGACAAACCCTAGAAACCCCAGGCAAGCCAATGAGGCCAAAGATCCAAACCAGTGTAACTTGGTTCATACGTTGAGGTCAAGGAAACAAGTTGATAATCAAGTGTAAATACCACCAGACTCAACTCAAACATCCACTAAAACACCGAAGAAACCGAAGTTGATAAGTCAGCAAAAGTGCACCAACCTATAGCCCCATTTTCAAATAGGCTTAAAAATAAAGTGAACAAATGGATAAGGTATGTGAGATTTTTAATCAAGTCAAGATTAATGTACCTCTTCTTGATGCAATCCAACAAGTCCCTATCTATGTCAAATTCCTTAAGGACATGTGCACCAAGAAGAGAAAGACTAATGTACCCAAGAAGATTTTTCTAGCCACTAACATTAGTGAGCTATTGTCCACTAAAATCCCTGTCAAGTATAAGGATCCTGGTTACCCTACCATTTCTTGCACAATAGGTCAAACTGTAATTAATTGTGCACTTCTTAATTTGGGAGCAAGTATCAACTTACTCTCTTCCTCAGTGTACCAACAACTTGGGTTGGGCGAGCTTATCCGACTAAAGTTAAAATCTAATTAGCTGACCGGTCCGTAAAAATTCCCAAAGGAGAAATTACCGATGTCCTTATCCGTGTTGGGGAGTTTACTTACCCTAGTAGATTTTATTGTTCTTGAGACCCAACCTGTATCCAATCCTAGGTCTCAAACTTTCGTTATCTTTGGGCGTCCGTTCCTTGCAACTGCAAATACGATCATCAATTGTAGGAACGGATCCATGAGGTTAACCTTAAGAGACATGACTAAAGAGGTCAATGTCTTCAACCTAGAACAACAGCTTCGTAAAATAAAAGACCAAACGTTTGAGGTAAACTTCATTGAGAACGATTGTGAAGCATAAAGTGAAGGTATAGAGAATGCCTCTATTTCTTGATGAATTATTATTTAAGGATGAATGTGATTATATTAATGTGAAGATATATGTTGGAGATCCTGATTT
The DNA here is from genome assembly GCA_038442645.1 of Agave tequilana. Lineage (NCBI taxonomy): Eukaryota > Viridiplantae > Streptophyta > Magnoliopsida > Asparagales > Asparagaceae > Agave > Agave tequilana. Next base: position 142,453 of record JAVJIF010033891.1, on the reverse strand, counting down.
TAGAGTCCCCTTTAAAAAAAGAAAATTTAATTTGAGTGTCTTCAATTTAATATGCCAATCAATGATATATCGCATGAGAATATAATTCAAGAATTTTCGATTGACTTAACCTTTGAAAACCTCTTTGAAGAAGAACTCATGTGTTTGGAAGAACTAATTAGGGATATTTTGGTTAATTACACACCTCCAAGGGAAAGTGTTGATCTAAGTTTTGAGCAGATGTATGAAAGTGAGCTAGCATTCTTAGGTATTCATAGGGAGGAGGTTTCAACTAAAAGGTATGATGGTAATCAATTTTTGAACTATAGATATAGACATATGAGAAAGAAGAGCTTAAGGAAGATGAGACTGGGAGGAAGAGAGCTACAATGACAAAAAGATTGGCCTCCCCACTATGCCCTATAAAGAGAACCCATTGGAATGATGGGAAGCGACTTAAAAGGATGAGACCTAAAAAGATCTAGGTGTGGGAGAAACATGATGTTGTACATATTTTTGTATATTATTTTTTTATATGCACCTCTTTTTACACTTTATTTCACGCATTCATATATTACAGTCATACATTAAAAACAATGCATGAGATAGGTGTGGGGGAGGGTTCTAACATGACTAACATAACTATAAAAAATAATTTTTGGAAAGAGAACAATATTTTGACTTATTGTTTGTAAGAAATTAAGTCAATTTTAAGGAATAGCAGAATCATAATTAGGATTTCTTATACTAGGTCAAAATAAGATGATTTATTTGATTTCTAGGGTTAGGAAGAAAATTTGAAAAAGTAATTTAGTCTTCATCTTTACCTTGATGAAATATGCACACTTTATACAGTTACACACTTAGGGTTCAAAAATAAAGATTCTTAGACCTTATAAAAAAAAAGAAAAAAATAATATATATATCAAAAATTCTTTGATTAAGCTGGGTATTTGTGCCTCATAAAGCATAAGTATTTACGCTAAAAAGAGGTCCATATAATAAAATCCTTAATTTTGTGGCCTTATTTGCTCGAGTCCTTAAGTCTTTAGGGTGTTTTCTCACCCGGTGCCCTAAGACCATATAGTTTGGGTGTCACTGATTAAAGGCTCGTTACATGGGCAAATTAGAAAGCCTAATAGAACTAAGGAAAAATACCACCAAATATATAAAAAAAAGAAAAGAAAATAAGGCATAAAAGTTAGAGTTTAAGAATCTCTAGTCAAAATATTCACGGTGACGAAGGTGCATATGATTTAGGGTAAAGTAATAGATTAGATGAGAAATACAAGTTTAACCCCTTACCTTGATTGATAACAAGTTTTTGAATAGAGACTAAGTTTAGGAATGAAAAATTATGTTTTATTATAACTTATAGATTACCTGAACTCTTACAATAATACTTCAAATATTTTTTCTCCTTTTCAAAATGCTTTTCGAAAATACTAACACTTTTTTCTTTCTTTAGGATTTTGTGGGTGTAATCACTAAAAATCCTCACAAGACAATACTCGTCCTCTAGGAATAAACTAGAGGTTTAACGGCTTATTGCACATGCTAAGTGCAACCGTGACTCCTACGAAAGTGAATTAGGTTAGATTAATTTAGATTTTTTCTTTTTTACTCAAGAACGAGCAAAAAGATTGGTATGGGGGTGTGATTAGTCAGCAATAATGTATATTTTTGTCACATTTTCATACTTATTTTTTATAAAATATTACTATTTAATTCATTTATTGTTTAGTAATGTGCAGGCCTCCATAATCCAAGAGAAAGCCCAACAGAAGCCCAAAAGCCCATAATTATCATGAAAATAAAGCTTAATTAAGAAGATAAAGTAAACTTCTATACTATCCCATTTAAATTTGGGTTTTAAATTAATCTAATTTAAAATCTAGAGAAGGAAAATGATAGAACAAAGATAAATTCTCATCCCAATTGAAGATAGAGGTAAACTCCTATTCAAATTCCGGCTGTTTTCACCACAAATCCTAGAAGATGAAGGGGATAAAATGAAATCTATTTGGAGATAAGGAGGAGAATCCAAATTAAATTCAGATTTGGATGTAACTTGCTTCTCAAGTTGCCTAGAGATAGAATATATTTCAAAATTCAGGGGTCAAACGAAGATTCTAAGATAGATCTCCACATGAACGGACGTGATGAAGCCATGCACCAAAATGCGTGACCAAACGCCACAAAAATGTCACGACAGACCCTTTTTGTCGCGAAAACGCGGCAATCCTGGGGCGCGTGCGTTGAGTTTTGGAGGAGGTGTTCCACTAGGACTCAACTTCTCAAACTCTTATAAATACCCCTGAAGAGTAACAGAGAAGAGGCATCTTAGAGATTGAGTATATGATTATTTGTTTAGCCATTTATTTTCTAATTTTTATTGTATTATCTAGCTTTTAATTTGAAGAAGAAGATTTTTGAAGAAGAAGAAGGTCTTTGTAATTGGTCAGTGACAATCAATAAAAGGTTCATTTTTCTTTTCATCTCTCTTATTCTTTAATTTCATTGTTATTGCTATAATTTGTTTATTTTCCTTTCTTCTTTTCTTTTTGATGCAAATTTCCCTTCTCCATTATTATCTTGTTAAAAATAAAAATATGATTAACTTATTTATCTTGTAGTTTGCTAATCTCTAGATCAACTTAAGTTTAGTCTAAAAGATGAACTAATTAAACTCTGTGCTTGTTTGAAACCCTAGGATTAAATTGATGTTCTTGAAGATGAATAATTAGTTAAGTTGAACTAATTTAGGGTTGTAATTTTTAATAGTTACTTTTACTTCATATTTAGATACTTTGATAGCATCAAGTTAGGTTTAAAAGACTTTTCTTATACTATGCTCAGAAACTAGGATGAACTAAAGTTTAATTTTATTTGTGTTCTCTAATTAGGGTTTACATTATTCTTTACTCATTTTATTTGATTCTCAATCAAACCCCTAAGGTAGATCTTTATAGTTCAACATGATGTTCTCCCTTCTTAGACTAATACTTGATCGTGGTAGATGATTAGTGGACTATAATTTTCTTTGCTTAATTAAATCTCTTACTTATAACCAAACTCTCTTTTTCCAAGTTATCTGTGTAGAGAAATCGTTCCGAAAAGCTTCCATCGCATCCCTCCCTATGGATCGACCCGTCTAGCATCTGCTACACGGTTACATTGAGAAGAGACTAAAAACTTTTTGACCTTAACTCTTGACTTTACTTCCAATACATTTTCTCATCTCAGTCAACAGATTGGATGCAGATAGTCTACAAATCTTCATATTAATTTAGTGATACATGTGAAAAAATAGTTTGACAAAGAGGATTCGTATTCATGTTTACTAATAACAAGACAGTTACCCAACTTAAATTACCCAATAGAACAAGTTACAAACAAATGCATACATGTGACATGTATACCATGCAAGCATATATGTAACACTGCATGATTAAATAGTGTAAGATGAAGCAATGGTAGACCGTAAATCATAGCTAAACAATTGAAAATTTTAGCTTCTCTGGCATGAAACATTGATTGCGTCAAAAACAGTAATGGACTGATTGTTGAAAGCCTTTGTATTAGGGGTGCAAATGAATTAATCACATATGTATCTGCTTCCAATCATATTGGCTCCTACGAATAAAAGTGAATCACACACATATCTAATTCATAGAGAGTAAATAAGAGGATCCAAATGTGAATTGTCCCAGTTCATGTTCACATCTACTTAATATTCAGACTTAAGCATAAACTAGCTTGTTGCTCTGTGATCATTCACTCATATCGTACAAATTAGAGATTTAGGGTTGATCAGGTTTGGATTAGTTAGAAGTGAAATTCATCACTGGGTTTTCTAGTTTACTTACTTTATTTCCATAGCTCCATGACATCCATTATTCAAAGTAGTTTATATTCTTAGTGTTGGCCCAAGAGGTTACACTCTCCAATTGTTTTGTGTTTTGATGATGACAAACCAAATCAGAGCTATTTGGTACTAACAAGTTTGTTAAGATGAGTTTCAGGTTTTGTACCATGTTTAGAGACCATTTGCTTAGCTATTGCAAGAACTTCTAAGTTCCACAAAGCAAGAAAGGCAAATTGCACATCAAGGAAGGATCATAGAAGAGAAGGCACTAGCAAGGCATTGGATGGCTCAAAAACTTGAAGATAGCACAAGAAGTCTTCATGTAATTTGTTTTTCAGTTTATAGTATGTTAAAGAATAGTGGATAGGTTTGAAGCTCTATCACACACGTTTTTGCGCACATGCTCTTTCCAAAATAATTTCTCATAAATTATACAAAAATATTTTGCATACAAGTTTTTGCCTACAAATACATCTTTATGTTTAATTCTATTTCCTGTTCAAAAGTATTTTTGTTAAAATCAAAATCCTCTTTGTTTTCTTTTCTAAAATCAATTTTTGACCTGATCCGGTCGACCGGGGCAGTCGACCGAGTCTGTGTCAGTCTGGTCCGGTCGACCGGACCAGTCGACCGAAGTTCTGGCAGATGCACGTATCCATGTGCATGTCTGTCGGTCGACCGAGGCGGTCGACCGGACTATTGCTTTTGCTCACAGGTTTTATCGGTCGACCTGGTCGGTCGACTGCTAGCCTATAACGGTCGAATTTTTGTACTACCGGCCGACCGGCCCGGTCGACCGATCTGACCGTTTGAACAGTAACGGGCAGATTTTTAAGAGCTGTTTATTTTTGTCTTTTGTGTTTAAAAATTCGTTTAAGGATATATTTTGATCTAATTACCTCCTAAACATCAGTAAATATGTTTTATCCCTAAACCCTAGCCCTCTCCTATATATAGGGGTGTTTGGGGAGAGATTGGTTACAACAACAATTATTGCTAAAAATTCAAAAGTTTAAGGCTTTCAAAGTTCTTGGTTTTGTGCTAAATTCTCTCTATTTTCTGAAGGGTTTTCAAAAGTTTTTCTCTGATTTCAATTTCTTTTCCTTACACAAAAGAGCTTCAATTCTACTCATTATTCTCTAAGGACCTTTGTAAGGGAAGAGATTTTTGAAAGAGAGAGTTTGTGGTCTTTTGACTACCAAGGAAATCACTTGTTCTTGAGATTGTAGGAGTTGGGTACTCCATTGTAATTGTTCTTTGTGATAGTGGAAGTAGCTAGAATCCTTCTGGGGAAGGCGGGGAGTAGAGCTGGGTGCTCGAACCTCGATAACATATCCTTGTGTTTGCGATTGGTTTACTTTCTTGCACTCTTTTACTATACTTGCTCTTATTCTTGCTCATCATAATCATTGTCATATTTACTTGCTTGCATTCATCTTGTGAAACTTGATTGTTGTAGCTTTAAATTTTTTATTTGCCCCGTGATTAGCATTGTCACCTATTCACCCCCCCTCTAGGTGACTTTTCACTTAGTTTATATAAATTACTCTAGAAGAGATACTGATTGTCCAGTATTGGTCTAGCAATGGTTATTATGGTTAGTTTGATATCAATATCCACATCTGGACTTCTGATTTTGGTTACCATCCCCAAAAAGGTTCAATTTCATGGCTCCCGATTAGTTACAGTTTTACTTATTATCACCTTGTTTATCCCATAAATTTCTTAAATTTGTTTGCAATAATTGATTATGCCCAATTTTTGCTATATGGTAACTTGTCTCATCGGATTATGGTATGCTCCTAATTTATTCATTCTAAAGCTAACATTATAATAATAGATAATTATTACACCAACCAATTTACTTCTCACCATGAGATACTTTCATTTAAGTTTTCTCTTTGCTATTACATCAAGATATGTAGGTCGGAGATCATATTTTTTGGTTTAAAATATGCACTTAGTTTGCATTCAAGGGATTACATGCTAGTAAGAAGTTTTAAACCAATGTGCGGGATATATTTTACATTACTAGAAATTAAGGAGTCGAACTCATAAAGAGACCAACAACTTCTGTATAATTAACCTTCTCCTTCTGATCAACACGGGAAAATATGACATAAGTTGAATATAATATCTATACATTCCAATCTTTCCCTAACTTAGAACCGATAAAAGGTGAATGAATTAATTTCATCGATAATATCCAAATAGATTTCTTAAATCTAGTCGATTCAGTAGTAGAAAATAGCTTAGTTTAATTACCAATAATTTAACAATTTAAGTCAGTATATTTTTAGAACGTTTTATCCTCTCATTGAAAAGCAAATCGGGAGTATAGTAAAAAATATTCATATAAATCGACGTCAAAAAATTGACCCATTCTATGGGGTTCTTCACCGTGCCAAGCATCGCTCCTACCCCTAGAGGAACCTAATATTATTAACACTATGAAAGGTTTCTTCTAACAATTCTAAGGATCAATGACTTAAATGTCTCAATATCAGGGATGAAACCAATCGGTTCGTCAACTCAATCAACTTGGCTATCCTCCTCAAGCTTTGAAACGTCCAACCCAACCCCTTTCACCTTCAACCCATCTCATCTATACATTAACATTTATAAAACAAAACTAGTTTAAGTTTGTACACTAGGGTCCCTCTTTATTCTACATCAAGAAGAATCAATTGCTGACTTATCTAGAAACTATAAGTAGCTAATGATTTGTACAAGCTATCCAAATCCCACCAAAAGACTATTCCTTATTAATTGTGTTTAGTATTAGTTAGTTCTTTAGGTACATGGTCCTTAGACGTGAACTTGCTGCTTACTAGAGTTTAGAATTTATAAGGTGATCGTATGATTAACTTTAAGTAATACATGCCCCACATCCTTATAAAGTAAAATTATTAAGGAGAGGTAAAAAATATAAACTCACTAAAAACAAAACAAGCTCGATGGTGCTAGCGACATATTCTTAGTTCATATGGCATGGTGTTGTATGGGGTCATATGTGCATGTATATATGTATATATATGAGTAGATGGGTTATGCCTAATCTTGGGTGGAATTGATATGTGTACTAATATGCTTATTTGCTACTACTCCTAGGAATGTTAGAAATTTTAGGGAGTGATTATCGTCATAATGACGAATGCTATATATGGTATGACTTTTCGTGGCTCAGTCTTTCTGGATAACTAATGATATTTTTATAATAACTTTTATTTTACATATTGAAATAGAACAAAGAAAGATTTATTAAAAAGTATACTTCACTACCTTTCCAACGATATATCATGATAGGTTTTATTTAACTAAATTGCTCCAAATATTCAGAAACTCATCAGCTGTGAATGAGTTCTGCAGCACGGCTGTTTCAACCAGCATGTAATATTTTAGTCATAACTTAAGGTACAAGTATCTGTTGGCCCAAAGGCCCATCACTCTAGTTTTGATGATGATTAACTCATGTAGTTATAGTACTAATGATCTTGTGTTTAATTAGTCTCAGATTTGTGATCAAGATCTTAGTAGGTGTTTAGCTTCAACAAAGGATTTCAAGTCAAGTTTTGGAGCTAGCACGTGTTGATTTAAGAGCTTATGCATCAAGACCACATCAAGTACTCAAGAGGAGTCTAACTCATTGGATCATGTTTTGACCAAGTCAGGAAGGAGAAGAAGACTTCAAGTGAAGCCCTTCAAGAGAAGACTTGAGTCTAGGTTTGTTTTTAGTAAGATTTTATTTTTAGATAAAATATAAACGATAGAATAGTTGGTGGATTGCTCAAGTATCATACACACACACAAGATTTATTTGTGTTTTCGTAAAAGAATTTTCATTTGGGAAAATACCGGTTTGGTTTTTGGAATTCAAAGTATACATGTTTTAACCAAAACCATTTTAGTGCTTAATTGTCAAAAACATAGATACTTCATCATTTATGTGTAGTGGATCATATCCATACACTCTATGCTTTAAAAGTGTTTAAAATATCTTGTTTTTGTATTTGGAGAAGTTTTGGAAAAATCTATTTGAAAAAATACGGTTTTTGTTTTAAGCCAAAATTTCTAAGTTACAAAAATAATTCAAAATGTTTGTAACATGTTTTGATTTTTACTCAAACATGTTTATATATCAAAGTATTATACTGAACTTATTTTTGTAGATTTTTAGAGATTTTATGGGATTTTATTGAAGGAAAAATACCAAGTTTTTAATCCCTTAAAAGATACTGTTTTGACTTCTGCCGGTCGACCGCACGGTCGACCAAGCCAGGAGTCAGTCGACCGAGTGCACAAAACGTGCACGCCTTGTTTGGCTGGAGGGCCGGTTGACCGACCCGGTCGACCACCAGGAGCTTCTGCTCTCTGGAAAGCCCCGGTCGACCGGGCGGTCGATCGGCAGAGAGCTCTGCCCTCTGTATCCAGGCCACGGTCGACCGGCCGGTCGACCGACCTTCCCAAGGTCTAAAAATCGACCGTTGGCGGTCGACCGGGCGATCGACCGACAGCAGTGCAGACTGCTGATTTGGACCCCAACGGCTAGTTTTTCTTAGCCTATAAAAGGGGGGTCCCATGGACTGTTTTATACAAGATTTTTGGAGAGTTTCAAAGTCAGTTTTTCTTATCTATTGTAGAGGTTTTCTCCACTTGTTTTAGAGCCAAATACTTTCATTCAAAAGGAGAGTTTATCAAGAGTTTTTAAAAGTGATTTCTTGTGTTTTCTACCACAAATTTAATCCTTATTTTTCTCACACACACTTGAACTTTCCATTGATATACCTATCCTATAGGAGAGTTGTGAGAGTTGTTTTAGGTGATCAAAATGTTTAGATCACCAAAGTTCTCATCTTTGTATTTGAGGAGGCGGACTTGCGGGTTCACGTGGTTTCGAATTCTAGTGAGAGCTCGTTGTAAAGGTGCGGCTTCGGCAAGCTAGTGGGCTTGTGGTGTGTAGTTCTTGCGGGAACGAGTGAAGGGACTAGAGAGTCCAAAGGAGTTCTAGTGTGAACTCACTTGTAGGTGTTGCAACACCGAGTGATCCGGTAGGATCAGTTTTAGTGGAAATCCTTCATAGTGTTGAAGGCGGGGACGTAGAGCAAGTGTGCTCGAACCTCGAAACAATTCTCCCGTGTTTGCGATTTCTCTCTCTATCTCTCACTTGTCTTTATATCTTACATGCTTATATTGTCTTTATCTTTATATGCTTGATATACATTGTGCTTAATTGTTATATACTTGGGGATTGTTTGCTCACACTTGTATTCAACCAAGAGAGCCAAAGCGGCACCTCAACTCTTATCTAGAGGAATCTTGAAGAGTTAGTCCAGAGCCCTTCACAGGGAATCCGGCTACACTCTTAGGTTATACTTGGTATGTTTAGCTTAAGAATTTTTAGTTTGCATAAATAATTTTAATTCCGCATTAATTCATCATTAGATTAGCTAGTCACCTATTCACCCCCCCTCTAGATGATTTCAGTATCCAATAAGGACATGGTATATACCGTTCGAAAGTAGACTCGATTATCTTTCTAACGGTATATAATATGATACTATTTAGCCCTAATACACTACTGAACTGAGCCCAATTTTACAAGTTATAATGTTTAACAGATTTCTGCACCTATAAGGAAGATCCACTATTTTACTCAAAATGATTGTTTTGTCCAGAAATTTTTACAAGAAAAAATAGGGAAACATAGATTGAAGACTCCCTTAAATGATATACATTGATCATTACATATTTATGAAAATTTCTCTGAAATTTTAAAATTAACAAATAACTTGGATTAAGATAAGATCTCCCTGACCTAGATTTTCTTCTCTTTGAAGTGGTCATGTCCCCGCTTTGTCTTTAGCGCCATGGCCGACCTTCACCATGAAAAGAGGGGGGAGAATCATAAAGAGGAATCATGAGGGAGAAAGGGCTAAAATTCCTTTAGGATTTTGATCATACATACCAAGAGAAGGAGGGTGTATGAAGTTAGGAAATAGGGGTTGTTGCCCCTCCTCCACACCGGCCATCCACCTGGTCGCGCGCACTGCCTGCGCGGCCGCGCGCGTGTCCCCAGGGCAGGCCGCACCCTTGCTTCAGAGAGGGGGAGAGAAGGTTAGGGGAAGAGGGAAAAAATAGGAAGAGATGGAATAAGAGATTGAGGGAGAGTGTAGATCTAGGGTTTGATATTAGGGATGATGAAGATGAGAAGAGAGATGGAAAAATATTCATCTCTTAATTAGCATAAACTCTCTATCACAATACATATTACCATATCAATTTATCTCCCCTTTTTCTTCTCATGCCACATGTAATCACATAATTCAAGGTAAATCCCAACCCTAAATCATCCCTCTCATGCACACCTACTCCCTCCACTAACTCTCTTTCTATGTTAAATTCTTGCATTTACAAAAATGATGATATTTGTATATCACTTAGATATATATACACATATATCCATTTACATATACAAGTACATACACTTACACACACTTTATTTATATTTATCAAGTTTCCAATCCACTAAAATTCTTTCCAACATAAATGTGAAAGTATTCATTATACAAAATATTTAATTTCATTCTCACCCCTACTAAAATTGTATACTTCCCTGAACCAGGAGTTAAAATTTTAAATAAATCATGTTAATTTAATCACCAAGGTGTTACGGCGATTTAATAATTGGGGTGTTACAATGAGTGGTGGAAAATCTCAAGAAAACTCTTTTGAAAACATAAGAGATTCACTTTTGAAAAACTCTCTTTTGGATATAGAAATGAAGCTCTAAAACTTGTTTAGAAACTCTGTAGAAGAGCATTAGAAAGCCGCCGAAAAATCTTACCCAAAGATCTAGCCAAAAGTCCCTTTTATAGAGGCATCAAAAAACTAGCCGTTATGGGCCAGATTGGCCTGCCGGTCGACCGGCCGGTGGACCGACCAACGGTTATATTTATGATCATTAGGATTGCTGGTCGACCACACCCAGGTCAAAGACCTATCGGTTGACCGAGGCAAGAACCAGAGAGCACTGCTCTCTGGCTGGTCGACCGGGGCCAGATCCAGAGAGTCTCTGGATCGGTCGACCGCCCGGTCGACCGGCCCTCAAGCCAAAGGCTTGTGCATGTTGCCTGTGCACATCGGTCGACCGCTCGGTCGACCGACTTCTGGTTCGGTCGACCGGTCGGTCAACCGCCAGAAGCCTAGGTCTGGGTTTTTGGGAATTAAAACTTGGTCTTTTTATCATCCTATAAAATCCCATAAAATCACATAAAATTCACAAAAATAGTTCATTAAAGCACTTTGAAGTTCAAATATGTGTGATCAAAAATCAACACATATTACAAATAATTTGAACTATTTTTTAAGGTATAGAAGTTAAAGCTTAAACCGACGTATTTTTCAAAAATCAACTTCAAAATGAAAACTAATTTTTCCAAAACTTGTTCCTAAAACAAGATATTTAACTACTTTTGAAGCATAGTGTGTATGGATGTGATCCAATACATATATAAGATGAAATATCTATATTTTTAATATTAAGCTCTAAAATAAGTTTTGTAAATACAAAACTTAAAACCATGAATTAAAAACATCAAACTAAGTTTTTCGAAACATTTGAACCAACAATGTATATAGATGAAATCCAATATACATATAAAATATGTAAACTTGTTTTGATGAACTCTATTCATGAAACATAAAGATATCTTCTTTGAAGCTCAAGACAAAACGGTATTTTTAAAAACTAAAACTATTTCTTATGAAAACACATATAAATTGTGTGTGTGTGTATATGAGCTTGAGCAACCCACAACTAATCTATCCTTTACATTTTATCTAAAAATAAAATCTTAACACTTACAAAACTAGACTCAAGTCTTGAAAATCTTCTTCTCCTTCTTGACTTGGTCCAAACCTTGATTTATGAGTTAGGCTTCTCTTTGAGTACTTGATGCGATCTTTAAAGCGCAAGCTTTTGAATCAACACGTGCTAGCTTCAAAACTTGGATTTCGAATCTTTTGTTGAAGCTAAACATCGACTAAGATCTTAATCAAATATCTAAAACTATATAAATATAAGATCATTAGTACTATAACTATATGAGTTAATCTTCATCAAAACTAGAGTGGTGTGCCTTTGGGCCAACAAATCTAACTATCGTCAATCCCATCTAAATTCTAATCAAGATCCAATGTAAATCTCAGGTCAAACTCCAACTCTAATTAAGTTCATACACATATCCACACATAAGAAATCCATCCACGAGTTGAATTAAGTGATAATATCTCATTTCTATTAATCTGCTATAATCCTCAAATCTAATTAAATTCTCATTTTAATTATCACCAAATAAAGAAAATCAATTCTAATGAATAATCCACATAAAATCTACCATTTAATTACAAACACGAACTAATCCATTATCTATAATATATCTAAAACATCTCTTACAAAATAATACTCCGATGGTGCTAATCTATTATATTTTCATAATTTCACTAATACATTCACATCGAATTTAGTAGAGACAACACAATAATCTTAGATCAAAATATTTAATCATCAGAATCAGATTTTAAATCATAAAAACTGTAACTATTTTTATATAATAGAAGTTAAACAATTTAACTAACTAACAATAATTGAACAATTTAACTAACACTAACTAATAAAAAATTAAATAAAAAATGTACAAAAATAATAAATTCTCACTAATTTAAATCAATAAACATCAAATAAATAACAAAATTAAATTTAGTAAATCATAATTAATTTAACAGATAAAAATATTCATGCAAAATTAAAGAATAATAAAATGCGCAGTAAAATAAACACTCACGAGCATCCTAAATAGATAAAAGCACGAAAATGTAAACACTCACAATTATAGTTGCGGGTTTGTGTCAGCATTGCGGATCATATCTAACTGCAGTGGGTTGTGCTCTAATCTTCTACGGTACAAATTCGGGTCTCCAAATTGGCTTGCATACTGGGTCCACTGCAAAACGACTCCGGGTTCGAGTCTTTTGTTATTTGATTTGGGTCTGGATTGCTATTGAGTTATATGTTCGAGTTTGGAATTGTGTTTGTGAGAGAGAGAGAGTTACCATGAGAGGAAAGTAAGAGGGAGATACAAAGAGGGAGATGGCTGCGAGCGTACAGGCGAAAAGAAGAGGGGGTGGAATGGAGGCGGCGGCGGCGCAAGTGGCCGATTTTGGGTGGAGGTGATGCTCAGCTGGGGGTTGTCGCGCGCGAGAACGAGGAGACGACGCGATTTGCAGGTGGGCCGGGGTGCTGCTTTGCATGGTGGCTCATGGTGGGGTAGAGGAGGGCGACCAGCAATGGCGGCACGGGTTGCGCGCGAAGAAAGAGGTGGTAAGGGCTGCCGGGTTTGTGCACGGCTGTTGGACAGAGGCTGCATGGCGTGGTGGTTGCGGCTGTGGCTCATGGGGGTGTGGGTTGCATGGTCGAGGGGGGAGATGGTGATGGAGGTGGTGGCGTGGAGATGAACGTGGTGATGAAGGTAGTCGGCTTGCATGGGGAGGCTTTTTTTAGGGTTAATAGAATTTGAGAGAAGGAAAGAGAGTTGAATATAAAAGAGGATGGAGTGGGCCTTGGGCCATAGGCTTATGGAAAAGAAAATGATGATGATGGGGATAATAATAATAATAATGAAAGTAATAATTAACAATGATTATAATTTATTTATAATAATGAGTTATAAAGCTAATGCAGTCAATTAATTAATTAGTAGTGATAATGAAAAAAATTGATCATAAGAATAATACTAATTAATAATAATAATTTATGTGAAATAATAATTATAAATCTCCTAATACAAATTATGAAAATAAATATTAATAATAAGAATAACAATTTATAAATAATAATAGAAATAATAGTTATCATTAATAATGATTATAACATATATTTGTTGTAATAATAATAATTATGAGATATAAATTAAATTAATAAATAATAATAAAATGATAAGTAAAACAAAATAAATATTCAATATAACTATTATTACCTGAGAGAGATTACAGAGAGAGTGAGTGAAAGGGTTAGGGTTAGGGTTATTAATTAAACAGGTTCAAGTCTAGTCGAGTATGGTTTAAATAAAATCATATCTGACCCGTTTCCTAATAGGGTAAATAGGTCCGGTTCCTATTCGGGTCTGTGAGGATAGAACTGGTTACCAGACTCATCTAATCGGGTCTGGTACAGTTTAGACCCGACCCATTGATTGGCCTAGTCAAGAGAATAGAATGCCATCATTTTGAATAGGGCATTTTGCATTGGGCTCGAGTTGGACGGTCCAAGGTGATCTCATAACCGTCTATTATTTTTTGAGATATTTAATATAGATACAAAACTAGAAATAAGTAGGGTTACAAACAGATTGGATACAGATAGTCTACAAATCTTCATATTAATTTAGTGATACATGTGAAAAAATAGTTCAATAAAGAGGATTCGTCTTCGTGTTTACTAAAAACAAGACAATTACCCAACTTAAATTACCCAATAGAACAAGTTACAGACAGATGCACACATGTGACACATGTATATACCATGCAAGCATATATGTCACACTGTATAATTTAATAGTGTAAGATGTAGGAATGGTAGACCGTAAATCATGGCTAAACAATTGAAATTTTAGCTTCACTGGCATGAAACATTAACTGCGGGCCTGTTTGTTTCGCCGCAAAACGTCGCAAGTCGTAAGTCGTAAAATGAGAATGAAAAAAGTGAACCGCAACAGAGAAAATATATTGTGTTTTACAGTATTTGGTTGGTAAAGTGAAATTGTAAATAGAAAAGTATATTGTATTTTACGGTGTTTGGTTGGTAAAGTGAAAGTGTGAATGAGAAAGTATATTGTGTTTTAAAGTGTTTGGTTAGTAATTTAAAAGTGTAAGTGGAAAATTGGCCACAAAATTAACTATAGCAGTGATTTAAATATTATAAATACTATTAAATTAAATATACTATTAAAAATTAAATTGTATTAATAAATTTGAGATAAAATATTAATAATTTTAATATTTTAATTATAACAATAATATTAATAAAATATTAGTAAAACTAGTAAAATATTACTAAAATATTAACTAAATAAATAATTAAAAATTTTAAGAAAATCTAAAGAACATTAATAAGAATTTAAGGATACAAATAAAACATAAATATTAAAAAAATCTTAAGAAAAATAATAAAATATAGTTATAAATTATAATATTATAAAATACTTAAGATTATTATAATATTAAATTTTATTATAATAATATTGTAATATTATAAAAATATAAAATTAACAAAGTAAAATATAATTATAAATTTAGTAATAAAATATTATTATGATATTATTATAATGAATTATTACAATATTAACATAATAAAATATTAATATAATTTTAAAGTATATTATAATATTAATAAAGTAATTATTTATATTAAGAAATAAATAAATTAAATATATAATAATTTTATATTAAAGCATATTATTATTATATTAATAAAATATTAAATCTAAATAAAATATTAAGAAAATTGGTGTAAATATTAATAAAATAATAAAGTATTAAATAACAATATTAAATAAAAAATTAAATTAAAATAATAAAATATTAAATATTAAAATAATATTAAAAATAATAAAAAACAAAAAATACAAATATAACATAATTAGATAAGAAATTAAACACTATTAAAAATATTAAATATTCGATAATATTAAATTATATATTGATTATTAAGTAACTGATTTGGACTGCAAATGTACTACAAGTGAGATTTACATGACCACAAAATTAACTGTAGCAGTTGTAAGTGGGAAAATTTGAGTGTAAAAGTGAGATTTATATGACCACAAAATTAACCGTAACAACTGCAAGTGGGAAATGAGAGTTGTATTTTGCAAGTTGTTTTGCAGCGAAACAAACAGTGAAAAATGGAAAAGAGATTTTACGATTTACGATTTGCGGCCTTTTTGCGGGAAAACAAACAGACCCTAAATAAGAGGATCCAAATGTGAATTGGCCCTCGAGAGTCCATTATTAGAAAATTACGAATAAAACTTATGGTAACTTATTGTATTTGGGTAAAACATTGCTGTACTTTGAAAATGAGCTGAAGTTTATGATTGCTTTTAATTGAGCCAAAATTTAAAGCCAAATGCCTCTTCAGATTCGGGCATGGCAACCTGGAACCCACCTGACCCGTTTTCTATTTGACCGCAAACAACCGGGCCCCGACATAATAATAGAATCCCGTCACCTCCCCGAGCCTTTCCTCTTGAGTTCGCCTTCCGCTAAAACCTTTTCGTCTCTCCCCGAATCGAGGAGGAGGAGGAGGAGCAGCAGCAGGAGGAATCGAAAGATGTCGGGAATGGGGGATGGGTATGTGGGCACCGCCCAAGACGCGGTGAGAATAAGGAGGCTCGAGAAGCAGCGAGAGGCGGAGAGGCGAAAGATTCAGGAGCTCAAGAGCAAGTCCGCCGCCGCCGGTGGCCAGACCGGCCTCCTCCAGTTCGGCTCCAGCACCTCGGAGGTGACCACACTCGCCTCGCTTTATCTTCTCATTGCTCTCTAGATCCTATAGTTCATCCGGTGTTCAATCTAGGGTTTTGCGATTTTAGAGAAATTAGAGATTTGTACATAGAAAAGAAGAGGACCGGCTAAACGTTAACGATTATTGAGTAATCTAATGATGCGATTTTGGTGGCAAATTTGATTTATATTCATGTGGGTATCTGCTAATTTCACCATGCTTGTTGATGGCAGGATCTAGTAATACAATGTTTTTTCTTGTAGAAATGAAGGAACTTGATGTTATGACTTGGATATGTCTTGAGATAGGATAAGTTGCGGACCATTAGATCATTCCAAGGCCACAGTGGAATGAGTTGCTAGTGCTTGTGTCCATAAATTAGAAGCTTAAAACAATTACTACTATGAAATGGGGTAACGGTTTGAGTTCATTACCATCATCCATGCCTTTTCACATGAAATTGGGTGGGCTAGTGTGAACAAAAAGGAATCAGTGAAGTTCTTATGACCTACTTCAAGCATGACATTTAACTTAGCCAGCCAACAAGTGGTTGAAAATTGTCAATTCTTCTACGGTAGGAAGTTGATGAGTTGATGGTAGGTAGTTCTACCTATTATAAAGATAAGAAAGTTGCAAAATGCTTTTAGAAGTAATTGTTAGTTGTGAAGGATAATGGGGATGTATAAAAGCAGTTTGAGCTACACCATGTGTTCATAGAAAAGGGTATTGGAATAAGATTAAAATTTGCAAACTATTTTCTAATTTGAGTTTGACTTCACACAAGGGAGATCAACAACGGGAGCTAATCCATTCTTTAATCAAGGATGAAACATTATTTTCTTTTTCATGATCTGTAATTATTTGGAAGATATTAAAAGATTGTGAATCAAAGAGGACATGCAGAATGGCATAATCACAAGTAAGATATAGCTGTGGTGAGACCAGTGAGTTTGTAGTCCTAGAATGCATACATATAGTAGTTTTGTTCATAAGCCCCTAAATAGCTTTGGTGGAGGAACCATGAATGAAGTGGCTAAATTGGAATGAGAAAAGCTTTTATGGATAACAACTAAATTACGTATTGACAGGAATAATAGAAAATAGTGCAACCATAATTCTAATGGATCGATGCAACTACAGTATGAAAGTAATGTAACGGAGCCTCTATTAAACTTGATCACTAACACATCCTAAGTAACACTTTAATGTCTTTGATATATTAAATCATAGAGAACTAATTGCCATTATGTCTTAAAGTAAAATGCATTAGAGATCTATGTTATTATCCTCATTGTTGTGGTATTTTCCATAGGAAGAGTTTCGATATTAGCACAAAACTCAAATATTGGTTATGGAAAGAATTGAGAAAACTTATAATTGGAGTTTAGACCTATATCAACCCTTAGAATTGTTAACTTGATAACAACTGAGTGTGCAATTCCTAGCCGTGGAATCTATGGACAAGAGGTGGGCATTTAAAAAAAAAAAAATCCCAAACAAAATTAAATGATTGTCGCGAATTTATCATCCACCAAGTTCTTGAAAACAAATATTAATGTCGGGAATTTAGCATCTAACCAAGTCCTTCATTTATAAGGAAGTTCATATACGGTGCCGAATTTATAAAATAAATTGTCCTCCATAAGTGATAATTATGTGTCATTGTGCAACTCTCTTGTATTCAATCCCATGTCTTTTTCTTTTTACATTTTTTTTTTGTTTTTAAATACTTCCGTGCTTTGGAGATACCTTATCCTGAGTATTATGTTGCGGATATTGCGAGGCTGAAATTAACAATTCACAAGTTTAGAACCTTGTAAATCAGGTGCTGGTCTTCCATTATATTTGCTTGTAAGAATGCATGGACTAGTTCACGACTTGAAATAAGTCTTTGTAATGGATATTTCACGTCAGGGTTTGAAGTTGGAAACCCATGTAATAGAAAATTCGCCCTATAAGGCTATTCACCACCATTTTGGTAATATCCTTTCTATTTCATTCCCTATTGCTGATAAGGCATTGATTTCTCAATATAAATTCCCTTGTTATATATATAAAAAAGCCAATTCATTTACTTGCCTTTGTGTGTTCCAGCATATCCAAGAGATGTTTTACATGATATACTTCATTAAAATAAATGGGACTTGTGGGATATGGCTCCTTTTGTTCCAGAATTTGCCATGTATCCAACCTATATAGTATGTCATGAAGAATGAAATTGCTAACCTAAGAGTGTGGTTCGAGGAACATCAATCCCAGAAATGCAAGCTGTTGCTACAGCTTGGCCATATCTCCATTATTGTGTTCAGGCTACAGCTTGTCTTGCCCTTACAGTACATTGATAGTTTAAATTTAATACATAAGCCATATTATTTTCTTTCAATGAGAAATGTTGCTGTTGATAAACTGTTCGGCATAATATGATTGCCTTTTGTCATGGTAAACTCATTCAAGCTGCTAGGAGTAAAATGATATGGATGATTAAGGGCTTAAAATGCTTGAATTATATTTCTATTCAAATTTCATCCTATGACTACTTTTTACTCCAAGTACCAAAAGATGGAAACTTCCCATAAGTTTTTTTAATTCCTGCTGGTTTTCCTTATTTTACTGGACCTGGCGAAGTATCCTAACTTCAGAAACTGTAGAAATCGTCATGCTGAAGGGCTTTCATACGATACAAATATAACATGTTAACTATTCATAAAGTTGTTTTGTAAAGTTTTTCCTTATGTGCTATTATATTAATTCTGTGTATAACTGTGCTAAATTTTTCTGCAGCTCCACTTTTAATTTTGAAGCTGAATCTATTTTGATATAAAAGGCTTAGTTGTTGTTATCGTAGTTGGTCATTTTCTTTGGTTGCTTTTGTTGATTAATTTGCTGACATATTTTCTGTGGGGAATCAGATTCTTGAGACTGCTTTCAAGAAGGAAACAGTTGGTCTAGTTACCAGAGAACAATATGTCGAGAAGGTACAATGACTCAACTTCAATTAATCAAAGGGATTTTTGTTGATGTACTGGGACACATGTTACAAATTATATGATTTTTTCCTTGTTTTGATATCTTTTCTTCCATAGAGGGTTAACATCCACAACAAAATTGAAGAGGAAGAGAGAGAGAAGCTCCAAAAACTGCAACAAGAGTGGGTGAACTTTTACCACATTTTACCATACTATCCGCTTTCTCTTAAAATTTTTATATTGCTATTAATAACATGTTAGTTGACATTATAGAGAAGAGGAACTTGATCTGCAAATGCGGAAAAAGAGGAGAGTAAAAGGAGATTCACGCCTGTCTTTTGCTGATGACATTGACAATGGAAGTGATGAGGATGATGTAGACGAGAGTGAGTGTCCAGCCCCCCGACAAACCTCCCCCCCCAACCCCCAACACCCAAAAAAAAAAAAAAAAAAAAAGAAACAGAGTCCCTGCATGTGATATGAATAGTTGTTTTTTTTCCTGTCATAAAGTATTTAAGTAAGTCTTTTTGATTGAGCTTCTACTTATTCTGTCTTGATCATGTTTGTTCAGCATAGGGAAATTTCCATCTGACTCCCATTCCTACCAAAGGACTAGGAATGTTAAGGAACACAAACTATATATCAATCTGAGTCCCATTCTCTATATGGATATATACTGTCCATCCACTAAAATTTGAATTAATAGTACAACTAGTACTTTCACACTAACGAAAGAATGTCCAGAATCACACACATTTATAATAGTATCGGTTTTGGTTTTAACTTTACTATCTATACTATAATTTGTCCTATTATGTATAAATAAGCTGGAGCACATAAATCCCTTGAGCATTTCAATCAATTACAAATTTAGCTCATGTGGTTTAAGGTATACTTTCCTTTCTATTCTCGAAGGCTACCATGTAAATGCAGAATTTTTTTCTTTCTAATTTTTAGGGTTTTTCAGTAATATCCAGTCTGTATATGTCTTCAATACATATCTTACTTTATTTTCCAAAGATGGGTATTAAGGTCATATTTGAATAATATATAATCATCCCGTATAAGATAATAGAAAAAGATCGTATACACTCCCTCCTTGTCCACTCTGTATGCACCCCTACAAGGTGGACAAGAGTAAGTAAGAATAGTTCTTATCAATTTATATACTCCAAAATCCAAATCGGTAAAATCAGGCCTGTACTGCTTCATTTTGACTGTATGTTGGCCATTGTTGGCTTATTTCATGCATTAGTCTTGTGGTCTTGTGACTTACCAGTACTGACTTGTTGTGCTACTACACATCTGATGTCAATACCTTGGCAATATCGTGATAAGGTATGCACAAATCCCTGAGTTGTTGTTCTGTTACTATTAGACTTTTACTTCACTGCCTGCCCCACAGCAGGGCTCATTTTGGAACACTCGATAGGGTATCTTGAGACCTATGCATGTTACATAGTACCAAAAACTTGTTTTCACTTGTATAAATATTTTCTATAACTCCTATAGTTGTCACTTCATGAGCTCTAGGACTTGGTGTTGGTCCAAAGGCCCATCACTCTAGTTTTGATGAAGATTAACTCATGTAGTTATAGTATTCATGCTCTTGTGTTTATATAGTTTCAGATTTTGTATCAGGATCTTAGTATATGCTTAGCTTCAACAAAGGAGTTTTGGAGCTAACACGTGTGAATTCAAGAGCTCGCGTGTCAAGATCGCATCTAGCACTCGGATGGAGTAAAGCTCTTTGGATCGTGTTTGGATCGAGTCGACTTGGAGAAGAAGTTCCTACAAGAAGACTTCGTTTTGTGTTTAGTTTAGTTGTGTTTAGATCTTGTGTAAAGATAGATAGTGTTGATATGCTCAAGTTCACACGTACACACAAGTTCAATAAGTTTGGTTTTTGGTTTAATCGGTTTTGGATTTCGAATAAATATATATATGGTTTTTATGAATAGATAGAATCAAAACAAGTTTACATGGTTTAATGTATATTAGATTTCATCTATATACATATATGCTTCATATATTTAGAAAAACTTATTTTGATGATCCTATTCATGTGTTTAGAGTTTTGTAATTAATAAAACCTCTTTTGATTTCATGTCAAAAACATAGATATATATTTTACATGTGTATTGGATTCTATCCATAATAATATGTTTCAAATGTGTTTCAATATCATGTTTTTGTTCTTATATAATTTTTGGAGAAAACGGATTTTCATTTCAAAATCCAAGTTTTGAAAAATACGGTTTTTGTGTTTAAATCTAATTTCTATATCACAAAAATAGTTCAAATAGTTTGTAATATGTGTTAATTTTTTATCACACATATTTGTTCTTCAAATATTTATAAAAATATATTTTGTGGAATTTATAAGAATTTATAGGATTTTATTGGAGATTAAAAGATCAAAGTTTCATAGCTTTTATTTCTGTCAGAACCTGCTGGCGGTCGACCGGACGGTCGAGGACGTGCACAAGGCCAGCCTAGATGGCCGGTCGACCGGGCGGTCGACCGACTGTAACTTCCCAGCTCTCGGGTAGTGCCCGACTGACATCTTGGCCCGGTCAACCGGGCGATCGATCGGAGGCCCAACGGTCAGAAATATGACCGTTGGATAGTCAACTGACCGGTCGACCGGAAGGACAATTTTGACCTTTTCTGGCTGCCAACGACTATATTTTTGATAAGCTATAAATAGGACTTCTTTTGTGCTGTTTTCAATAAGATTTTTAGTGAGCTTCTCTTCTCATCTTTCAAGTGTTTTGCAACAAGTTTGAAGAGAGTTTTTGAGCTAAAAAAGATTTATCTTTTATTCGTTTTAAAGTGTTGGAAAAATCAAGGAAAAGAGAGTCTTTGGGAAATTGGTTTTGATCTTGATTTTAATATCTATTTGGTGTTTTTCCCAAGTGTTTTTCTTTATTATTTTCATTTCTAAACACTTTATTTTCTCACACTTGAGCTATCATCTCTAATCCTATCTATAGGATCTTGTTTTTGTGAGGAAAATTATTTGTGGTTTATTGTAATCACCAAGTGTTGTAATCTCTTCTTTGCTTTGGCTTTGTGCCCAGTGTAGAGGCGGTTGTATTTGAGAGAGGAGTAGTGTACTCCAAGTGTTTGTTGTAATTCCTTAGTGAAGGTCCCTTGGTGTAAGGTCCTGTGTGGACATAGTGGAAATCCTTCTGTGTGAAGGCGGAGACATAGAGCAGTGGCTCGAACCTCGAAATGTATCTTATTGTATGTGTTTGATCCACTATCTCTTAACTCTCTCTCTTATATCTTGCATTACTTTATATTGCACATATTCATGTGCTAGATATAGTTGTGTGTGCCCATACTTGTGTTGAACCAAGAGAGCTTCATATAGCACATGAACTCTTAATTTAGAGGAATCTCGAGGAGATAGTCCAGAGCCCTTCACGGGGAATTCGTTTACACTCTTTAGTTACGCATAGTGTGTTGCTTTTGAGTTTTAATTCCGCCTCATTTGTTATTAGATTAGCTAGTACACCTATTCACCCCCCCTCTAGGTGTATTTCACTTGGTAGTGCATATAAGAAGTTTCTTAATATTATATGACATGAAATTAATCTCATCATTTTAAAGGTGTAGTTATAGAGATTGATGCTAGGTTGCTAGCTGGTCATAAAACTTTGGTCTCATTTTTTTAAAAAAAATATTCCCTCATTTGAGTCTCAACTTGATTGTACTCAGCGAAAACTGCTTTTGACGTGATTAGATGATGATGACTTGGAAGGTCTGGTTGTAAGATGCAGTCAGAAAAAATACTGTGCTAAATTGACATGTAAATACTTTGTTGGTTGGAGGATATTGCGGAAAGTGTCATAGGGAAATCATGGATGCATCTCTGCATATTTTAAATAGTTATTTAATTCCCTACTAATGCTCATGCCAATCGCAGCCATCTGCATCGAGATATGCTGATTTTCACCCACTTTCTTTGTTTTATTCTTTTTGTTTCCCAAGTTTTATTCCTTTCTGTTCCTTTTAAGTGAATATCCTCTAAACCTTATAATATGAACGTTAATGAAGTTATTTATTTTTTTAATGAGCAATTTTTGAGTAAAACAAATGATTTCTGCTGTAGATGAAGTTAGCAAGCAAGGCATTTGTTTGTCATTGTTTTTCTATCTAATGCATTGTGCAATTTCTATTATTGAAGAAAATCAAGAACCAAAGAAGTTTGGCAACGGAAAGCTTGGCAAAGACCCAGCTGTGGAGACGAGTTTTTTACCTGACAGGTCTGGATTTTATGTTTAATTCTTTTTTTACTGTTAAGATTCAGTGAAGCCAAATTTTCTTTTTCCTCCTTGCTTGGGCTTTAATCTCTGAGCTGGTGGTTGCAAGGATGATCCTTCAGTGAGAGAGAAGCAGAGGAACAAGCTGAACGGGAAAGATTGCGGAGACAGTGGCTTCGCGAGCAGGAAATCATACGAAGTACTTTTCTATTCTGATGATTGAGTTGAACGATTTTTGTAATTGAAGCCATTCACATAAAACTAATATTTACTGTACTTCAGATGAGCCCCTTGAGATTACTTACAGCTACTGGGATGGAGCAGGACATAGAAGGGTGATCCAGGTGAGACTTTTTGAAGGTCTAAACTCTGTCAATCATCTTAGCCACTTCATGAAATTGCAACTCTTGGACATCCAGGTCAGGAAAGGTGATACCATTGGAGAATTTCTTCGAGCCATCCAACAGCAGCTTGCCTCCGAGTTCAGAGAGATTCGAACAACATCAGTTGAGAACCTGCTTTATGTTAAAGAGGATTTGATCATTCCACATGTGAGTCTCTTCTGTTTGATACTAATCAGCATTAAGTCTTTGACGGCTACTTCTTACTTTGCTTTCCTCTTCTGTGGACATCTTGAATTTCAGCAACACAGTTTCTATGAGTTGATTATTAACAAAGCAAGGGGCAAAAGTGGACCGGTAATGTTTAAACTTATGCGCATAATTTTGAAATTTATGCATTTATGCTTATTTATATATTATTTTAATTTTTTGATTCAGTTAATTGAATAAATAGCTAATTTTTGTTAAGGCAGCTGTTTTTGTGTATAGAAAGAAATGTGATGGGAATCCATCTAGTTCGGGAACATGGAGGACTTACGTGCGTAGGAGGCGCAACTCTCTTCAATTATTAGGCTATTTTCACTATTTATAGGCTCTCTTTTTTCTATTTAGTAGTTGCTTTTAGTCCTCACGTAAATCCTCTTCGGAACGCAGATTCATTTCTAAGGTCGGGGAGCAGTATAGGTGCCCACCTGAGATCAATACTAGATCCAACACCGATACAACTAAGGACCCTAAGGATAAATATGTTATAAATGAGCCATCTACACAGACTACCTCGGGGGCGAAGTGCTTTCGGTGTCATGAGTATGGTCATGTTGCTGCTTGGTGTCCAACTAGGAGCCTTCTCATTGAGGATGCTGGTTTGGACGAGGGTAATCTAGAGGAGAACGTATGTGAACCGGAGGGGGGGGGGCACTAGCGACAGATCGGGAAGTTAGGTTGTCTAATATGAGAGCGAGTGTCGTTAGGTGCCTTCACACAATAGGCAGTGTTCTAAAAATCGGATTAATCGGCCGATTAATCCTATTCGTTGGCAGTCCGTTTAATATTACATTAAGCACTCTGATTATGCGCTTGGGCGATTAATCGGGTCCAAAACGATTAATCCCCAATTAATCCGATTAATCATTTTGGCATTTCATATATTTTATTTGAAAAACTTATCATTTTGTGTGTGTTGGATCGCTAAATAGTTTATGTTGTGATATTAATGATTTGATAATGATCTTTTATTAAATAGTAGATGAACTGTTATTTATTAAATAACAGATGAATTATGATATTTTATTATTGTATATTTTGCATAAAGTAACTTATGTTTTATTATTTTTGATTATTTTTCAAATTAACTTATTTAACTATTTTTCTCCATCATTCTTTAAAGCTCATCATTTTGATTGATAAATTGACAATTTTTTTTATTTATCTTATTTTGTAGAGGTAAGTTCTTAGATTTATATTTATGTTGCAAAATTTGAAATCTTGAATTACTAATGCGAAGAGATAAGTTCTCTTCTTTTTTTTTTAACTATTTATTCATATTGTCTTGTTCATCATGTTATGATTTATAACTTTATATCTAGATATTGTTTTGTATAATATTTAGGTGTTTTCAATAGTTAACTGTATATATTCATATGTAGTTGTTTATAAATATAATTAAATATGTTAAAATATTCAAAAACGATTAATTCCCGATTAATCATTATTTAGTGTTGGACTGCATGAATAATGAAACCGATTTTTAGAATACTGACAATAGGTAGAGACGAGGATTGGCGGAGATCTAGTGTGTTCTGCACCTATATTGTGCATGAAGAACTATAAGATGATGATTGATTGTGTCAACATCATCACCAAGACAACCATTGAAAAGATGGGTCTCAAGGCAGAACCCTACTTGCAGCCATACAACGTGACGTGGGTTGATTAAACGGCCCAAGCTATTACCCAACGTTGTCTGGTGCCTATCCACATGTCTAGCTACCATGATCGAGTTTGCTCTGACATTTTAGACATGGATGCTGCACACATCTTGTTGGTAGGCCATGGCTGTATGACAAGCCAATATTCACGTGTTTAAATTCAATGTCAAGCCAAAGTCAGTAGTGGGGAACAAGACGGGAACTGTTACAGATAATGAAAGCAAAAAGTCGTTTCATTTAGTGACTAAATCCCAGTTTCTCAGAAAGAGCAAGGAGAAAGGGATAGTGTATGCGTTGGTTACCTTGGGTGAGTCTCCCAGTTCATCGTTCGAGTTTCCTCTGAAAGTTCGTCAGATCATCTACGATTTTAGTGATATCATGCCTGCTGAGTTGCCTGATGATCTTCCTCCCCTGGGTGACATTCAACATGCCATTGACTTTGTGCCAGAGTCCAGTTTGCCAAATCTTAACTCCACTGAGCACGCAGAAGTGAGGCGACATGTGGATGAGTTATTGTGGAAGGGCTATATTAGAGAGAGTTTTGAGTCCCTGTGTCGTACCCGCATTACTCACACTAAAGAAGGATGGCAGCTGGAGGATGTGTATGGACAGTCGGGCCATCAATCTAATCACTGTCAAGTATAAGTTCCCCATCCCTAAACTTGACGACTTATTAAACATGATGGCATGAGCGTACATTTTTTCGAAAGTTGACCTTTGATTACTCTTCAATTTTACATATTTATTGTCACATTCCCATATTTATTTTTAATAAAACTCTGCTATTTGATCTCTTTTTGCTTAGTGATGTGCAGACTTTATAAAAAGGGGAAAAACAGTAAAAGAGCCCAACAAGCCCAAAAAGCCCAATAAACTTAGACATTTGAGGCAATCTTATTTGGAGATTAAAAAGAAAATCCAACTAAATTCGTGATTGGAAATCAATTATTCTTCAAGTATAGAAGAAAGGATATTCTCAGCATATTTAGGGCTTAAATCCAAATTCTGAGAATATATCCTTTGATTACATGGCAAGATAGAGTCATACAAGGAAACTCCAAAAGTTTACAATTCAATCAAAATTTGGATTTACCCTGAGCATCTTTTATTAATTTGATCTTAACTTTTGTTATAGAAATGCAAATCTGATGATTCAAGATGCTCCAGAAAGAAGACTTAAAGGTCTACAACTATTCTGTGGACTACTATTTCCATTTCGATCGTTTGGTGAGTTATATTCAACCATCAATATGACAGCTAGCTGCAGCCCAACTCAATTAAATTTTCAATCAAGAGAAGAAAAGATATTCTCCGTATATTCACAATTCAGCTTCAAAATTCTGAGAAATACCTTTTGATGAGTCAACATTTTGATGAGTCACTACCCAGGCTTCTTTCTATAAATACCCCAGCAGAGGCATGAGCGGAGATATCTCAGAATACTTCCAGAGATCAAAATTAGGATTTTTAGTTCAATTTTTTCTTTCTTTTATTTTCTGTAATTTCTTTGTAAACCAAGATTAGAGAAGAGATTCATTAGAGTAAGAGAGAAGGTATGTATTGAAAGTGACATCAATGTAAGTTTCCTCCTTTCTTTCATAGTTTCTCAATTTAATCAAAGTTTACTTTTTGCTTTTATTTTTCTCCTTGGTATTTTCCCTCTTGTATATGACTACTGTCCATATGCATCTTCAAGCATAAGAATAACCTTGTCTTTGTGAGTGCCATTGACAGTTCATGACGATATATTTGCTTTCATAGTCTTTCTTATTTCATGCTTGCCTTTGAGTTTTGATGATCTAATGTGGACGGAATCAGATTTAATCTTATGGATTATGCTTTGCTCGCCTCTAACTCTAGGTAAACCTTCGCCTACGATCTAGGGTAAGTAATCTTCCAAAAGGGTAAGTTCACTTTTATCTTCTTTCTTTCTTTTTAAGTTTTCTTATAATTTTAGAAACCTTAAATTTTCTTTTCTTAAAACAAAAACCAAAACAAACTATATTTTCCCTTATTTACTTTTACTTTTAACTTAACATAAAATTCTTTTTATTTTCAAAATAAAGAACACTTAACCAATTTAGTAAAATATGCTGAAACGCTTCCATCGCATCTCTCCCTGTGGATTCGACCCGCATAGCCACTGCTACCGCGGATAAATTGGGAAAAGCCAGAGATTCCTTTTACTTTCAGATAACATCATTCTAAAACTCTAGCTTTTTCGACAATCATATTTTGGCGCCGTTGCCGGAGAGGGAACGGTATTGTTATTAATTACTAAGTGGTTAATTTTTCTTCTTTATTTTTGTGTGCAGGAGTAGATTATAGAAAGTTGACAACTACAAAAAGGTAACTCTACAGTTATTATATTTTTCTGTTAACTTATTCTGCACGCTATATTTTTTTTAATTCAACAGTAACTCATGTTTGTAATTAATTAAAAACAGTTAGACTTTGCATTTAGGCATTTGTCTAATTTCGTTTACATTTACATTATTGTTGAAGAGTGTTGGAGCAAAGTACGTGTGCATAGCATGTAGTATAGAAACACTTTTGAATTGTTTACATTACTTAAGTGTTGCTTTTCATATACATGTACACGTTGCACTAAATTGATTTAAGGGCTTATCCTATAACCAAGATAAGGTGGGGAAGTCATTACCCTCACTTAGCCCACAAACAATCTCCTCACTCACTAACCCATGCCTAACTGAAACTGAGTAGACGTTGGCCCTAGGGCCATCTCGGATTCAAATAGGAGACTGACCTAAGGGGGAAGTTGTTAGAAGTTGACCCTTGTCAAATCGGTGTCTAAGGTTGGGGATTGAGGGGCGAAACTTCGAAGGCTGATGGTTTGGCTTAATTAGGCCCGTTGCTTTTAAGCACGGATACCTCCCACCAATCTTACCCCTACCTGGCCGATTAACTTGTGGTCAGATTCGGTAATATACCCCCCTGTGGACAGTCTAACCAGTTAGGAGTCGTCTAGGTCTAAGGCTACTCTAACTTAGGCTAGATTTTTTTTCTTTTTATTTGTTTGTTTGTTTGCTTATTTTTATTTTTTTTGTTTTTGACAACTTGGTGATATGGATTATAATTACAATTATTCATATGCAAATAGTGATCCATATTTTATCCTGACCTCTTTTTACTCGGATATTACTAACCCGGTATATCATAACTTTAACCAACCTAGTGTGCCAGATTGGTCTTATCTGAATCAATACATGTCCCAGTCCCAATACTATGAACAAGACTGGAATAATCATCATAACTCTTCACAGAGCCAGTGGGGATACAACTCTCCCGAGTCATATTGTCAACCACCTTACCAACACCCAGCTTCTTATACTTCTCTTGAGCAACCGTTAGAAGAATCAATTGACTGGGAAAAGAGGACGGAAGGCTTACTTAGAAGAGCTTGAGCGACGAATTCAAATTCTAGAAGACTCAAAATTCTGTCAAAATTTTCAAATCACATATCCTTACTCTATTTTTCAAGAACATACCGACTTAGAAAAGAGTATGGAATCCATGATTCAATTCCAAAATGATCCACTCGATATGATAGAAGTAAGACTTAGTCGATTAGAAAACATGCGTAGGAATAAGAAAACTCTCCCTACTCAATTTTTGACTATTCCCGACACTTTTAGCCATATTGATGAAAACCAAGAATCATGGTATCTTGAAGACTTTGACCAAGATTCAATTTTACCCAAAACCTTGAACTTGACCAATATCAACCCATTGACGAATTGACAAGTTTTCATTTTAATGA
The DNA here is from genome assembly GCA_038442645.1 of Agave tequilana. Lineage (NCBI taxonomy): Eukaryota > Viridiplantae > Streptophyta > Magnoliopsida > Asparagales > Asparagaceae > Agave > Agave tequilana. The sequence goes on along the minus strand of JAVJIF010033891.1, from coordinate 112,760 downwards.
GATAAAACTTGATTATGAATGTAAACCCGATCACCAACTTTGTAATTCAGTTCCCATCTTCGAATCTATGTTACCAACTTTGTAATTCAGTTCCCATCTTCGAATCTATGTTGATTCTAGTATTCTTACCCAATTTGGACCAATTTCCTGAGCCAACATTTATTTCCGTACCCATAGATCTAGAAATTAAATCACCAATTTTGGATAGTCGCATTCCATTGATGGAAAAAGAATGTGAATTTCAATTCTTGGATTTGAACTCAACTCTTGAACCCAAAGTTGATTTTTCCGAGTTAGTATTGATTCCTGAACCTATCATTTTTGAGCCCAAGTCAACCATTCCACCAAATCACATTCTTTTGTTGGACATAGGTATAGACCATGATGACTCCGTGATGATTTTTCAAGACTGGTCATGTAAAAGGAATAAATTTCATGATAGGATTTTTCATGATCCTATTCATATTGGGGACTGTAAATATGTAAATAGAAAAGATGTCAATAAAGGTGGGTTCCGTGAATTACCACATTATTTTGATTGGGTGGCAACGCTTGACCCAATCTGACCACCTTCGGAACCACCTCCTTGAGGTAACATTATCCTTCTCTTTCATGCATTTAAGCATTCATTTATACATTGAGGATAATGCATGAGATAGGTTGGGGGGAGGAGGGTTTTAACATAACATAGATTTTCTTTTTATTTAAAAAAATTAATATTTTCCTTTCTTTAAAAAAACCTTTTTGAAAAAAGAGCAATATTTTGACATATTTTTTTGTAAGAAATTAAGTTAATTTTAAGGAATAAGAGAATCATAATTAGGATTTCTTATACTTGATCAAAATAAGATTATTTGTTTGATTTCTCGGGTTAGGAAGAAAACTTGAAAAAGTAATTTAGTCTTGATCTTTCCCTTGATGAAATAGACAACTTTATAACATTTACACACTTAGGGTTCAAAAACAAAGATTCTCATGCCTTATTTAAAAAAATTATGATATATATTAAAAAAATCCTCTGATTAAGCTGGGTATTTGTGCCTTATAAAGCATAAGTATTCACGCCTAAAAGCGATCCATATAATAAAATTCTTAATTTTGTGGCCTTGTTTGCTTGAGTTCTTAAAGTCCTTGGGGGTGGTGTTTTCTCACCCGGTGCTCTAAAACCGTCTGGTTTGGATGTCACAAACTAAAGGCTCATTACATTGGCAGATTAGAAAGCCTAATAGAATTAAGGAATAATACCACCAAATATAAAAAAGAAAAGAAAATTAGACATAAGAGAGTTAAAGAATCCCTAGTCAAAATATTCACGGTCACAAAGGTGCATATGATTTAGGGTAAAGTAATAGATTAGATGAGAAATACAAGTTTAACCCCTTATCTTGATTGATAACAAGTTTGAACAGGGACTAAGTTTAGGAATTAAAAATTATATTTTCCTATAACTTATAAGTTACTTGAACTCTTACAATAATATCTCAAATATTTTCTCTCTTTTCAAAATGCTTTTTGAAAATACTAACACTTTGTTTTTCTTTCTTTATGGATTTTGTGGGTGTAATTCACTGAGAACCCTCACGAGACAAAACTCGTCCTCTAGGGGAAACCTAGAGGTTTAACGATTTGTTGCACCTGCGAAAGTGGTCTAATAATTTCTTAGATTTAGTTTTGATGTTTTGCTCGAGGGCGAGCAAAAGATAAGTGTGGGGGTGTGATTACTCATCAATTTTGCATAATTATTGTCACATTCCTATATTTATTTTTAATAGAACTCTGCTATTTGATCTCTTTTTGCTTAGTGATATGCAGACTTTTATAAAAAGGAGAAAAACAGAAAAAGAGAAAAGCCCAATAAACTTAGACATTTGAGGCAATCTTATTTGGAGATTGAAAAGAAAATTCAACTAAATTCGTGATTGGAAATCAATTATTCTCCAAGTAAAGAAGAAAGGATATTCTCAGCATATTTAGGGTTTAAATCCAAATTCTGAGAATATATCCTTTGATTACATGGCAAGATAGAGTCATAGAAGGAAACTCCAAAAGTCTACAATTCAATCAAAATTCGGATTCATCCTGAGCATTTTTTAGTAATTTGATCTTAACTTTCGTTATAAAATGCAAATCTGATGATTCAAGATGCTCTAGAAAGAAGACTTGAAGGTCTACAACTCTTCTGCTGACTTCTATTTCCATTTCAATCGTTTGGTGAGTCATATTCAGCCATCAATATGACAGCTAGCTGCAGCCTAATTCAATTAAATTTTCAATAAAGAGAAGAAAAGGATATTCTCAGCATATTCACAATTCAGCTTCAAAATTATGAGAATATACCTTTTGATGAGTGAAGATGAGTCACTACCCCAGGCTTCCTCCTTTTTGTGAGAGTAAGAGAGAGAAGGTATGTATTGAAATCGACATCAATGTAAGTTTCCTCCTTTCTTTCGTAGTTTTTCAATTTAATCAAAGTTTACTTTTTGCTTTTTTTCCCTCCTTGGTATTTTCCCTCTTGTATATGACTACTATCCATATGCATCTTCAAGCATAGGAATAACCTTGTCTTTTGTGAGCGCCATTGACAGTTAAAGATCTAATGTGGACGGAATCGGATTTAATCTTATGGACTATGCTTTGCTCGCCTCCAACTCAAGGTAAACCTTCGCCTACGATCTAGGGTAAGTAATCTTCCAAAAGAATAAGTCCACTTTTATCTTCTTTCTTTCATTTTAAGTTTTCTTATAATTTTGGAAACCTTAATTTTCCTTTTCTTAAAACAAAAACCAAAACAAACAATATTTTCTCTTATTTACTTTTACTTCTAACTTAACCTAAAAAAATTTTATTTTCAAAACAAAGAAGAACACTTAACCAATTTAGTAAACATACCGAAACGCTTCCATCGCATCCCTCCTTGTGGATTTGACCCGCATAGCCACTGTTACCGCGGATAAATTGCGAAAAGCCAGAAATTCCTTTTACTTTCAGATAATATCATTCTAAAACTTTAGCTTTTTCTCAATCGTTGTCTAAAAAGATTCCTTTTAAAGATTGAGAAAAAGCTAGAATTTTAGAATGATGTTATCTGAAAGCTATAGCTTTCAGATAACATCATTCTAAAATTCTAGATTTTTCTCAATCTTTAAAAGGTATAGCTTTTAGATAACATCATTCTAAAATTCTAGCTTTTTCTCAATCTTTAAAAGGAATCTTTTTAGACAAAGATTGAGAAAAAGCTAGAGTTTTAGAATGATGTTATCTGAAAGTAAAAGGAATCTCTGGCTTTTCGCAATTTATCCGCGGTAGCAGTGGCTATGCGGGTCAAATCCACAGGGAGGGATGCGAGCGTTTCGGTATGTTTACTAAATTGGTTAAGTGTTCTTCTTTGTTTTGAAAATAAATTTTTTTTTATGTTAAGTTAGAAGTAAAAGTAAATAAGGGAAAATATTGTTTGTTTTGGTTTTTGTTTTAAGAAAAGGAAAATTAAGGTTTCCAAAATTATAAGAAAACTTAAAATGAAAGAAAGAAGATAAAAGTGGACTTACTCTTTTGGAAGATTACTTACCCTAGATCGTAGGCGAAGGTTTACCTTGAGTTGGAGGCGAGCAAAGCATAGTCCATAAGATTAAATCCGATTCCGTCCACATTAGATCTTCAAAACTCAAAGGCAAGCATGAAATAAGAAAGACTACGAAAGCAAATATATCGTCATGAACTGTCAATGACACTCACAAAGACAAGGTTATTTCTACGCTTGAAGATGCATATGGATAGTAGTCACATACAAGAGGAAAAATACTAAGGAGAAAAATAAAAGTAAAAAGTAAACTTTGATTAAATTGAAAAACTACGAAAGAAAGGAGGAAACTTACATTGATGTCGATTTCAATCCATACATTCTCTCTCTTACTCTCATGAATCTCTTCTCTAATCTTGGTTTACGAAGAAATTACGGAAAATAAAAGAAAGAAAAAACTGAATTAAAAATCTTAATTTTGATCTCTGGAAGTATTCTGAGATATCTTTGCTCATGCCTCTGCTGGGGTATTTATAGGATGAAGCCTTGGATAGTGACTCATCGGAAGGTATATTCTCAGAATTTTGAAGTTGAACTGTGAATATGTTGAGAATATCTTTTTCTTTTCTTGATTGGAAATTTAATTGAGTTGGGCTGCAGCTAGCTGTCATATTGATGGCTGAATTCAACTTACCAAACGATTGAAATGGAAATAATAGTCAACAGAAGAGTTGTAGATCTTTAAGTCTTCTTTCTAGAGCATCTTGAATCATCAGATTTGCATTTCTATTACGAAAGTTGTGATCAAATTACTAAAAGATGCTCAGACTGATCCGAACGAATTTTGATTGATTGTAGACTTTTGGAGTTTCCTTGTATGACTCTATCTTGCCATGTAATCAACAGATATATTCTCAGAATTTGGATTTAAACCCTAAATATGCTGAGAATATCCTTTCTTCTACTTGGAGAATAATTGATTTTTCAATCAAAAATTTAATTGGATTTTTCTTTCAATCTCCAAATATGATTGACTCAAATCTCTGAATTTATTGGGCCTTTTGGGCTTGTTGGGCTATTTTCCTGTTTTTCTCTTTTTATAAAGGTCTGCACATCACTAAGCAAAAATAGATCAAATAACAGAGTTTTATTAAAAATAAATATGGGAATGTGACAATAAATATGCAAAATTGATGAGTAATCACACCCCCACACCTATCTTTTACTAAATCTAAGAAATTATTAGACCATTTTCGCAGGTCACACGATTGCACTGAACATGTCAATAAGCCGTTAAACCTTTAGGTTTCCCTTAGTTTTGTCTCGTGAGGGTTTTCAATGGATTACACCCACAAAATTCATAAAGAGAGAAAAATAAAGTGTTAGTATTTTGAAAACACATTTTGAAAGAGAATATTTGAAGCATTATTATAAGAATTAAGTAATCTATAGGTTTTAGGAAAACCGAACTTTTCATTCCTAAACTTATTCTTTATTAAAAAATTTGCTATCAATCAAGGCAAGTGGTTAAACTGTATTTCTCATCTAATCTATTATTTTACCCTAAGTTATATGTATCTTTATGACCGTGAAATTTTAACTCAGGTTTCTTTAACTCTAACTCTTATGCCTTATTTTCTTCTTTTTTTATATTTTTGGTGGTATTATTCCTTAATTCTATTAGGCTTTCTAATTTGGCCATGTAACGAGCCTTTTGTCGGTGACTCCTAAACCAAACGGTCTTAGGGCACCGGGTCATAAAACACCCCAAGGTCTTGAGGACTCGAGCAAACAAGCCCACAAAATTAAGGATTTTATTATATGAATCGCTTTTAGGCTTGAATACTTATGCTTTATGAGGCATAAATACTCAGCTTAATTAGAGGATTTTTGATATATTATATATATATATTTCTTTCTTTCTTTTTTAATAAGGCATAAAAATCTTTGTTTTTGAACCCTAAGTGTGTAAGTGTATAAAGTATGCATATTTCATCAAGGTAAAAATCAAGACTAAATTACTTTTCTAAATTTTTTTCCTAACCCTAGAAATCAAACAAAGAATCTTATTTTAACCAAGTATAAGAAATCCTAATTATGATTCTTCTATTCCTTAAAATTAACTTAATTTCTTACAAAAAATATGTCAAAATATTGCTCTTTTCAAAAAGTTTTTTAAAGAAAAAAATGTTATTTTTTATTTTAAATTAAAACAAAACCTATATTATGTTATTTTGGTTCCAGAGGTGGTCGGATTGGGCCAAGCGTTGCTACCCAATCAAAATAATGTGGTGGGTTCACGAAACCCACCTTTATTGACCTCTTTTCTATTTACATATTTACAGTCCCCAATATGAATAGGATCATGAAAGATCCTATCATGAAACTTACTCCCTTTACATGACCAGTCTTGGAAAGTCATCATGGTCTATACCTATGTCTAACAAAAGAACGTGACTTGGTGGAATGGTTGACTTGGGCTCAAGAATAAATACTAACTCGAGAAAATTAACTTTGTGTTCGAGAGTCGGTTTTGGTTCAAGAGTTGAGTCTAAATCCAAGAATTGAAATTCACATTCTTTTCTCATCAGTGGAATGTGACTATCTAAAATTGGTGATTCAATTTCTAGATCTATGCGTACGAGAATAAATATTGGCTCAAGAAATTGGTCCAAATTCGGTAAAAATTGGGTAAGAATACCGGAATCAACATAGATTCGAAGATGGGAACTGAATCACAAAGTTGGTGATCGGGTTCACATTCATAATTAAGTTCTATCTCATTAAAATGAAAACTTGTCAATTCGTCAATGGGTTGATATTGGTCAAGTTCAAGGTTTTGTGGTGAAATTGAATCTTGATCAAAGTCTTCAAGATACCATGATTCTTGGTTTTCATCAATATGGCTAGAATGTCGGGAATAGTCAAAGATTGAGTAGGGAGAGTTTCCTTATTCCTACGCATGTTTTCTAATCGACTAAGTCTTGCTTCTATCATATCGAGTGGATTACTTTGGAATTGAATCATAGATTCCATACTTTTATCTAAGTTGGTATGTTTTTCTTGAAAAACAGAGTAAGGATCTGTGATTTGAAAATTTTGATGGGATTTTGGGTCTTTTAGAATTTGAATTCGTCGCTCAAGCTCTTCCAAGGCTTCCATCCTTTTTTTCCAGTCATTTCATTCTTCTAATGCTTGCTCAGGAGGAGTATAAGAAGCTGGGTGTTGGTAAGGTGGTGTTGACAATATGACTCGGGGGAGTTGTATCCCCATTGGCTCTGTGAAGAGTAGTGATGATTATTTCAGTCTTGTTCATAGTATTTGGACTGGGCATGTATTGATTCGGATAAGACCAATCCGACACACTAGGTTGGTTAAAGTTATGATATGCCGGGTTGGTAATATCCAAAAAAGAGATCGAGATGTAACATGGATTACCATCAAAATTGAAAAAATTGTTGTTATAAACCATACCACACAAGAAATGTCAAAAACAAACAAATAAAAGAAAAAATCTAACCTAAGTTAGGGTAAACCTTAGACCTAGACGACTCCTAACTGGTTAACTGTCCACGGGGGGTGTATTGCCGAATTTGATCACAAGTTAATCGGCCAGATAGGGGCAAGATTGGTGGGAGATATTCGTGCTTAAAAGCAACGGGCCTAATTAAGCCAAACCACCAGCCTTCGGGGTTTCGCCCCTCAATCCCCAACCTTAGGCACTAATCCCTTAAGTCAGTCTCCTATTTGAGTCTGAGATGTCCCTAGGGCCAATGTCTACTCAGTTTTAGTTAGGCTTCGGTTAGTGAGTGAGGAGATTGTTTGTGGGCTAAGGGAGTATAATGACTCCCCACCTTATCTTGTTAATAGGACAATCCCTTAAATCAATTTAGTGCAACATGTACATGTATATGAAAAGCAACACTTAATTAATGTAAACAATTCAAAAGTGTTCCTATACTACATGCTATGCACACGTACCTTTGTTCTAACACTTTTCAACAGTAATGTAAAATGTAAATGTTGACAAATGCCTAAATGCAAAGGCTAATCATATTTTAGTTAATTACAAACACGAGTTACTGTTAAATTAAAAAAAATATAGTGTGCAAAATAAGTTAACAAAAAAATATAATAACGACAGTGTTACCTTTTGTAGTTGTCAACTTCCTATAATCCACTCCTGCACATAATAACAAAGAAGAAAAATTAACCGCTTGGTAATTAATAATAATACCGTTCCCTCCCCGGCAACGGCGTCAAAATTTAATTGTCGAAAAAGCTAGAGTTTTAGAATGATGTTATCTGAAAGTAAAAGGAATCTCTGGCTTTTCCCAATTTATTCGCGGTAGCAGTGGTTATGCGGGTCGAATCTACAGGGAGGGATGTGATGGAAGCGTTTTGTTATGTTTACTAAATTGTTTAAGTGTTCTTCTTTATTTTGAAAATAAATTTTTTTGTTAAGTTAGAAGTAAAAGTAATTAAGGGAAAATATTGTTTGTTTTGGTTTTTGTTTTAAGAATAAGAAAACTTAAAAAGAAAGAAAGAAGATAAAAGTAGACTTACCCTTTTGGAAGATTACTCTTACCCTAGATCGTAGGCGAAGGTTTACCTTGAGTTGGCGGCGAGCAAAGTATAGTCCATAAGATTAAATCCGATTCCGTCCACATTAGATCATCAAAACTCAAAGGCAAGTATGAAATAAGAAAGACTATGAAAGCAAATATATCGTCATGAACTGTCAATGGCACTCACAAAGACAAGGTTATTCCTATGCTTGAAGATGCATATGGATAGTAGTCATATACAAGAGGGAAAATATCAAGGAGAAAAATAAAAGTAAAAGTTAAACTTTGATTAAATTGAAAAACTATGAAACAAAGGAAACTTACATCGATGTCGATTTCAATATATACCTTCTCTCTCTTACTCTCATGAATCTCTTCTCTAATCTTGGTTTACAAAGAAATTACAGAAAATAAAAGAAAAAAACTGAACTAAAAATCCTAATTTTAATCTCTGGAAGTATTCTGAGATATCTCGCTCATGCCTCTACTGGGGTATTTATAGGATGAAGCCTTGGATAGTGACTCATCAAAATACTGACTTATCAAAGGTACATTCTCAGAAATTTGAAGTTGAACTGTGAATATGCTGAGAATATCCTTTTCTTCTTTTAATTGGAAATTTAATTGAGTTGGGCTGCAGCTAATTGTCATATTGATGGCTGAATACAGCTTACCAAACGACTGAAATGGAAATAGTAGTCAACAGAAGAGTTGTAGATCTTTAAGTTTTCTTTCTGGAGTATTTTGAATCATCCGAGTTGCATTTCTAACGAAAGTTATGATCAAATTACTAAAAGATACTCAGGCTGAATCTGAATTTTGATTGAATTGTAGACTCTTAGAGTTTCCTTCTATGACTCTATCTTGCCATGTAATCAACAGATATATTCTCAGAATTTGAATTTAAATCCTCAATATGCTGAGAATATCCTTTCTTCTACTTGGAGAATAATTGATTTTTCAATCACAAATTTAATTAGATTTTTCTTTCAATCTTGCCTAAAATCTCTGAATTTATTGGGCTTTTTGGGCTTGTTTGGTTTTTTTTTCCTGTTTTTCTCCTTTTTATAAAGGTCTGCAAATCACTAAGCGAAAATAGATCAAATAGCAGAGTTTTATTAAAAATAAATATGGGAATGTGACAATAAACAAACAAAATTAATGAGTAATCAAAATTTGATTGAGAAAAAGCTAGAGTTTTAGAATGATGTTATCTGAAAGTAAAAGAAATCTCTGGCTTTTCGCATTTTATCCGCGGTAGCAGGGGCTATGCGGGTCGAATCCACAGGGAGGGATGCGATGGAAGCGTTTGGGTATGTTTGATAAATTGGTTAAGTGTTCTTTATTTTGAAAATAAAATTTTTTTATGTTATGTTAGAAGTAAAAGTAAATAAGGGAAAATATTGTTTGTTTTGGTTTTTGTTTTAAGAAAAGGAAAATTAAGGTTTCTAAAATTATAAGAAAACTTAAAAGAATGAAAGAAGATAAAAGTGGACTTACCCTTTTGAAAAATTACTTACCCTAGATCGTAGGCGAAGGTTTACCTCGAGTTAGAGGCGAGCAAAGCATAGTCCATAAGATTAAATCCGATTCCGTCCACATTAGATCATCAAAACTCAAAGGCAAGCATGAAATAAGAAAGACTATGAAAGCAAATATATCGTCATGAACTGTCAATGACACTCACAAAGACAAGGTTGTTCCTATGCTTGAAGATGCATATGGATAGTACTCATATACAAGAGAGAAAATGCCAAGGAGAAAAATAAAAGCAAGAAGTAAACTTAATTGATGTCACTTTCAATATAGACCTTCTCTCTCTTACTCTCATGATCTCTTCTCTAATCTTGGTTTACAAAGAAATTACAGAAAATAAAATATAAAACTGAACTAAAAATCCTAATTTTGATCTCTGCTTTGAATCTGAGATGTCTCTCCTCATGCCTCTGCTGGGGTATTTATAAGAGGAAGCCTGGGATAGTGACTCATTAAAATGTTGACTCATCAAAAGGTATATTTTCAGAATTTTGAAGTTGAACTGTGAATATGCTGAGAATATTCTTTTCTTCTCTTGATTTGGAAATTTAATTGAGTTGGGCTGCAACTAGCTGTCATTGATAGCTGAATATGACTCATCAAACGACTGAAATGGAAATAGTAGTCAACAGAAAAGTTATAGCCCTTTCAGTCTTTATTCTGGAGCATCTTGAATCATCAGATTTGCATTTCTATAACGAACGTTATGATCAAATTACTAAAAGATGCTGAGGCTGAATTCGAATTTTGATTGTAGACTTTTGGAGTTTCCTTTTATGACTCTATCTTGCCATGTAATCAAAGGGTATATTCTCAGAATTTGAATTTAAACCTAAATATGCTGAGAATATTCTTTCTTTTACTTGGAGAATAATTGATTTTTCAATCACAAATTTAATTGGATTTTTCTTTCAATCTCCAAATATGATTGCCTCAAATCTCTGAATTTATTGGGCTATTTGGGCTTGTTGGGCTCTTTTCTTATTTTTCTCCTTTTTATAAAGGTCTGCACATCACTATGCAAAAAGAGTTCAAATAGTAGAGTTTTATTAAAAATAAATATGGGAATGTGACAATAAATATGCAAAATTGATGAGTAATCACACCCCTACACCTATCTTTTGCTCGCCCTTGAGCAAAACATCAAAACTAAATCTAAGAAATTATTAGACCACTTTCGCAGGTCACGCGATTGTACTGAGTATGTGTAATAAGCCGTTAAACCTCTAGGTTTCCCGTAGCGGACGAGTTTTGTCTCGTAAGGGTTTTCAGTGGATTACACTCACAAATCCATAAAGAAAAAAAAACAAAGTGTTAGTATTTTGAAAACACATTTTGAAAGAGAAAAATATTTAATGTATTATTGTAAGAATTAAGTAATCTATAAGTTTTAGGAAAATCAAACTTTTCATTCATAAACTTAGTTTTTATTCAAAAACTTGTTATCAATCAAGGTAAGAAGTCAAACTGTATTTCTCATCTAGTCTATTATTTTACCCTAAAGTTATATGTACCTTTGTGATCGTGAAATTTTTGACTCGGGGTTCTTTAACTCTAACTCTTATGCCTTATTTTTTTTTCTTTTTTTTAATATTTTTGGACGTATTATTCTTTAGTTCTATTAGGCTTTCTAATCTGCCCATGTAACGAGCCTTTTGTCAGTGACTCCCAAACTAGACGGTCTTAGGGCACCGGGTCAGAAAACACCCCAAGGACTTAAGGACTCCGACCAAACAAGGCCACAAAATTAAGGATTTTATTATATGAACCGCTTTTAGGCGTGCATACTTATGCTTTATGAGGTACAAATACCCAGCTTAATTAGAGGATTTTTGATATATATTATATATATTTTCTTTCTTTCTTTTTTTCTTTTAATAAGGCATAAGAATCTTTGTTTTTGAACCCTAAGTGTCTAAAGTGTATAAAGCATGCATATTTCATCAAGGTAAAAATTAAGACTAAATTACTTTTCCAAATTTTTGTCCTAACCCTAGAAATCAAACAAATAATCTTATTTTTGAGCAAGTATAAGAAATCATAATTATGAGTCTCCTATTCCTTAAAATTGACTTAATTTCTTACAAAAAAATGTCAAAATATTGCTTTCTTTTCAAAAAGTTATTTTTTAAAGAAAAAAATGTTATTTTTTATTTTAAATTAAAAGAAAATTATGTTATGTTAGAACCCTCCCCTACACCTATCTCATGCATTGTCCCTGACTGAAAAAGGGATGAACTTTAGTTTGACTCCATCTTCACTCAGTTGCCTGATCCTCATCATGGCGCGCACCTCCTCGAACTCATTGATGAACATATAGGATTCCAACCCAGAGAATTTGGGAAGCATAGTGATGTATTGTAGTTTCAGCTCGTAGTTGTTCTCAGTGGCTTTCGGGCAATCTGATGCATGACGGGTGTGATGATCGAGGCGGGTAACATCGGTCCATGAGGACCATTGGTGGAACAGGGTCAGTCATCTTAATCTCGTTCGATTCTATGCTGACTAGACGTCCTGTTGAATCACGTTTCCAAGCTGACATATATCAGCGTAGTTATCGAGTTGGAAAGTGTGATGTTTGGATTGCACTACTTTTATTATATATTTATTTTTTTATATTTTTAAAAATATTTTTATTTTTATTTTTATTTTTAATTTTTTTGGTAAACGTGCTAAGACTAAAGAAACATCGTTCACCGGCAACGACGTCAAAAACTTGATGGGGATATTCTGTCTCATCGTTTTAAAATATCGCAAGTGCACGGTAGGTTGTTATAGCACTTGAGGGTCGGTCCACAGGGAAGGTGTTTCTTGTGATCCTAACACGATTTAGGCGAATTGGTTGGAAAAAATAAGAAGTTGGTGTGAACTAAGTTATCAAAGAGAAGGGTCATGCACCTAGGGTAGAATCCCCTAAACTGCTGTTCATGTGGTGGTATTTATCTCTCAACTAAATGATTGCAATTGCACAGTAATAATCTCTCTTTTCAATTGGCATAAAATCCTAGAACGTTAGTCCTAAGTACAAGATATTAAAATTAATCACATAGTCCATCAAAGTACGAGAATAAAATAAAATTAAAGTAATAATTAAGGGAAAACACTAAGCATGGAATATCGATTATTTAAACATATCTTGTCAAATTTCTAAATATCTAGCAATAAATCCTATTGATTAAAATTCAATTACTGTGCTTTTCATATCTTATATGAGAGATTTAAATATCCACCACGATCTAGTAGCCTAGGTTCATGAAAATTTATTTAGTTGTACATATCCAGTTTAATCATCATGTAATTTAATAACGAATCATTCATTAATTAAAAATACTACAGGTGACTAATTTAATTTAATTACCTAGACCAGAAAAAATTATTAATCTAGCAATCTAAATTATTAAATAATTCAATGATTTAACTAATTACCTAAACAAATATATCTAAGACTGTATTAATTAATTAAAACACTAACCTGAATTTGGTACGTTGACAGATCTGAACGTCGCTCTGACTGGACCTTGGGAGGCGCGCCTTCTGGCCGAGGACGCTGGAAGCAAATGTGGGCCGGGTGCTCTGGCGAAGTGCCTGTAGGCGCTGTTGTTGGCGCCTCGATCTGTGGGCCTCTTCCTAGGCGCCCAAACCTATCATCAGATTCGTATCCGCGAAGGGACGAGTGGAAGGCCGCCTTCAAGATCAAGGATGGGTTATATGAGTGATTGGTCATGCCTTTCGGGTTATCGAACACACCTAGTACGTTCATAAGAGTCATGACCCAAATTTTACATCCTTTCTTGGGAAGTTTGTGGTCATCTATTTTGACGATAACATGATCTTTAGTAGGAACCAGGAAGAATATATTCTTTATTTGACATGCGTGCTAGAGTCTTCATACAGAGAAATTATTTGTCAACTTGAAATTTCTAGTCTCAGTTGTTCATTTCCTTGGGTTCATTATTTCTATAGATGGAGTAGCAGTCGACCATGACAAAGTTAAGGCCATCAGGGACTGGCCTACTCCAAATTCAATTTACGAGGCTAGAAGCTTACATGGGTTAGCCACTTTTTACAGGAGATTTGTCAGAGATTTTAGTACCATTATGGCTCCAATTATTGAATGTCTTAAGAAATGAGAGTTCAAATGGACTGGAGCTGCTACTAGAGCCTTCGAGGAAATTATGGAGAAGTTGACTACTGTCCCAGTCCTTCGCCATCCTGATTTCTCAAAGGTATTTGAGGTGGCTTGTGACACCTCCGATGTAGGCATAGGTGGTGTGTTGAGCCAAGAGAATCATCCCATTACTTTCTTCAGCGAAAAATTGAACGAGGCAAAACAACGCTATGATGTCTATGATAGGGAGTTGTATGCTATAGTGCAGAGTTTGCAGTATTGGCATCACTATTTGCTAACTGCTGAGTTCGTCCTGTATTCAACCATCAAACCTCCGCTATATCAACTCGCATAAGTGTGTAGGGAACCAACACATCAAGTGGTTTGAGTTCATATATGAGTACACCTTCGTACTCAAACACAGCGCCGGTGTTGATAACAAAACTGCTGATGCTTTGAATAGGAGACTTGGCACGTTACAAACACTTATTGCAGAGGCGATTTGTTTTGAATGTCTTATACAAGATTATTCTACTTCTCGGGACTTTGGTGAAATTTATACTTAATCGATTCGGAAACCACCTACTTTAGTGGAAGGTTTCACCATTGTTGATGGGTTCCTATTCAGGGGCACCCGATTATGCATTTCCGATACTTCTTTGCTGGATTATTTAATTTGAGAAATACATGCGGGGGGTGTCGTTGGACACTTTGGCTAAGACAAGACCATTGCCTTGATAGAGGATCGATTTTATTGGCCTAGTGTCAAGCGTGATGTTGCGAAAGTGATGTCACATTGCCAAGTGTGCAAAGTAGTCAAGGGTAGGAAAAAGAACACAAGGCTTTGCACCCCATTGCCTATTCCCTCTGCATCTTTGGAGCATCTCAATATGGATTTCATTTTAGGGCTCCCACGCACATTTAGGAAACATGACTATCATTGTGGTGGTTGATAGGTTCTCAAAGATGGCCCATTTCATCCCTTATAGCAAAACGACGGATGCTGCGCATGTAGCACACCTATGCTTAAGGGGGATAGTGTGCTTATACGGCTTACCCAAGTCCTGAAAGGGATGTTCGCTTCATGAATCATTTTAGGCGAACTCTTTGGAAGAAAATGGAGACTGCGCTTATATTCCCTGACGACATACCATCCTGAAACTGACGGTCAGACTAAGGTAGTAAATTGTAATCTGGGTATTTGCTTCGATGTTTAGTAGGAGAGCGGATGACTACGTGGATGAGGTCTTAGCTATAGCTGAGTTTGCATATAATAGTTCGGTCAATAGGTCAGGGTTGAGTCCTTTTGAGGTAGTCATGGGGTATCGACTTAGGAAACCTATAGATCTACCTATGTCCATAGGTGATCGCCCTTGTGCAATAACTGAGTCATTTGCGCATCATTTGCATGAGTTACATGACCATATCAAAAGGCAAAGTGCTATTAGCAATGATAACTCTAAGTCTGCTGCAGATTCACATAAGAGATTGCAGGAGTTTACTATTGGAGATGAAGTGATGGTTAGAGTGCGTCCAGAGAGATTCCCAATGTAGGGTCCTTACAGGGTATTGAGGAGGTTTGATTCCAATGCTTACGAGCTCGACATCCACGGTGATTTTGAAATTAACCCGGTAGTCAACGTCGAGGACTTGATTCTTTACCATACTCTAGTGGGCTATCCAATCGTCATAATAGATGAGCCCCAACTTCTAGGAGTCTCCAGCCGTTCTCGGTTCAACCACCACTACCACCACAATTGAGGAGGCCCCCGCTGAGGAGATTGAGGGTATTCTAGCAGACGAGATAATGTTTACTGCTTATGGCACCTAGCATTGCTATTTGGTCCGTTGGTGTGGACGACCCGGTTACGTTTGCACTTGGTTGCGTTTCGAGGAGATTATGCAACTCAACCAGAGCTTCTACATGGCTTTCACTGTCGCCATTCTTCAGAGGCGAATTTTTTGAAGCCGAGGAGAATTGATGGGACTCCGTCTAGTTCGGGAACATGGAGGACTTACGTGCATAGAGGCGCAATCTGCGCAACTCTCTTCAATTATTAGGCTGTTTTCGCTATTGATAGGCTCTCATTTCTCTATTTAGCAGTTGCTTTTAGTCCCACATTGGTTAGGTTAGGGGAATTCTTTTTGTCTGGGGCTTATGGTTGGACAGTTAAATCAATTTAAACCCTTTTTTGCTTTGCATGTTGATTTGCATCGCTCTTTTTATCTCTTGTATGCTGATTTGTGAGAGTGAGTGAGAGATCACCTGGGTGCTGATTCCCGAATTAATCAAATGTTATCTTTATTTCCATTTTCAAAATTAGTTCTGCATCAAAATGAGTTCTTGAAACTGTCAATCATTTATATCCTGTTTTGCCAATGTTCAAACTTCATATTTACTTCAGTAACATGGCTTAAGTTTTATTCTTTAAGTAAATTGATGGCTAACTTCATGATCTACTAGAATAGATGAGTATTATTGACTATCTTGGGTTATGTCTGCTAGTTTAGGGAGTTCAATATTTAAAATGTTGAGCCCAAAGCTGGTTTTCATACTAAATGACCACACAAAAAATATATCTTTTGACTTATTAGTTTGTGGAGTCCAAGAAGCTCTTGAATTTAGCTTTTTCTAGATGACCACACAAAAATGTATTTGACTAATTCAGTTCATGACTTGCATGTTGCTTGTCATAAGCTGCTATATTAAAAGTAATGATCAACTGGTTGAGTTTCCCTGCTGCAAAGAATTTCAACTAATCAAAATAATCTTCAGACTTACAGAGTTATCTTGTATATGATTTCTCTATTGATCTTTGAAACAATTGATTCTATGGTGTTTTTTCATTGAAACAAATAAGAAACTTGTTCTTTCTAAGTTGGCATTTATTTCAACACCCTTTTTTATTTCAACACCCTTTTCTCTTGAATTCTATGGTGTTTTTTCATTGAAACTGACTTTTCTCTTGAATTTGCAGTGTATCTTTTCTGCTTTCAACTTACGATTCTTATCTACAGCTTTTCCATTTTGATGTGCATGAGGATGTGCGGACAATTGCTGATGCAAGAATAGAGAAAGACGAGGCAAGTTTGTCTTGAGTCTAAAACTTTCGAGTCTTTTACTGCAATAGTGCATTGTAGGATACTTTTTGATGATATGTCTGCTTCCTGAAATTGGACATAAACCATGTTTATTTAATATTTATTTCTTGCTTTTGCAAACATCCTTCCGTAAATGATCTGATTTCTGATGTTTGAAAGTCCGATGGGAAATATTTGCCTCTAAAACACTTGTGCTACCGTTGAGTGACTGTAAATCTATTGTCGTAGTAATACTTGATTATGCCTAAGGAATTTTAAGATCCCTTATGAGGCTTAAGAGGACCGTATTCTGATTATAGACTACTTGGTTACTTGTTCCTAAATAGTGAAATCTTCTCGACAAGGAGGTTCAACGAATGGCATTCTCACTGTAGTGCATTCTGTCTACATTTGCTCATGGTCAAATGAATACTTCAGGCAGCTATCGACAGTTTTAAGAACCCAAGTTTGAATCATGTTGTGTTTGCCTTGTCCTCTACTTTGTCCATATTCCTAGTGTGCCTCTGTATGCATGATGAAAATACTGTTTTAGGGGATGCAATGCTCCCAAACAAGGATTATCATACACCATTGTGGTACAATTTAATAAAAGTTATTAAGCATGTTTATTTTTGTTGATATGATTAGTTTATTCTGCGGATGGACAGTTTCTTCTACCGACAGATACTTATGCCTCAATGTATCTGATGCTGATACTTTGTTATAGTTGTCTATATAACATTGTATGGACAGATCTTTCCGTTGTCCATAATAGAGTTCATAAACCATTGAAGAAAGAGCTTATTCTAGTCCACTGCTCTAGTTGTTGGGTGCTCTTTCTACCAGTTAACATTTCAAGATGATATTGGGTTAAAATATTTATGCTTCATACTTTTAACACACTGGCTGAAATTGAGCGTGTTGTTGTGTCACCTAGTTTCCTGTTTTGTGGTATGATCTAACCGAGAACTGAACATTGGATTCATTTTTTCCCCCCAAATTGTATTCTTTTAATCCCATTGATGAATAATGCAATTTCTCATGCTAATTACTGTCTCGACATTTTTGCAGTCGCATGCTGGTAAGGTTGTTGAAAGGCACTGGTACGAGAAGAACAAGCACATATTTCCTGCTTCAAGATGGGAGGTATTCGGTTCTCATCTGCTCAATTTTACTAATATGGTCAACTGATTTGGCGAAATACATAGAAACGCTGCTATTCAAGGAGGTTCATTGGCAATTTTCCTACTTGATACTCTCTTTAATCAAGCCTAACTTTGATCCTGCTTTTATTTTCTAGATATATGATCCAACAAGGAAATGGGAGCGGTACACAATTCATGGGGATTGAAGTTGCCTGTGTACGTGATGGTTCAGACTAGGATCAGAAATTGATGTCAAACATGCTCTTGCCTCTCTGTCTTTTGTGGGCACTTTAATGTCAGTAGCCGCTGCCAATGTCTGTTATGCTACAATGATGCTACCTTAATTTTGTTCTAGTTTGACATTTTAGCCTGTAAAAGTAATATATATATATATATATATATATATATATATATATATATATATATATATTTGAAAATGAGTGAATTTTATATAAGCTAGTAACAAGAGTACAATATACAAGTAGACTAGACAACTCTGGTTCCTATTCTTGAACTACTATAGAGGGGAGAGGATTATAGCCGTCACTCTCTACTACAAGAATTATAGTAAGAAATCAAGATTCCCTAAGTCTACAATACGGAACGCAGTACTACCATTATATAGTTATAAGTTTTCAGCGAATGAGATAGCTATCAGTTCTGTGTACAGAATCTGATAACAAGATTAAGAAATCCATAAAGCTGAAGCAAAAACTGTGTCAGAGCTTCACAATCAATATGTTGTATCCAGAAAACCTGATAGTTCCAGTACCTGCATATCTATTGAAAGAAACTGTTGCATGTATATATTGAAAGAAACTGCTACTGGATATTCTAATTTGAAAGGATAGACTGCATAGAGAGTTGGCTATCAGTTTTCCAATGGCAAGTTCTCATCAGCAGCCTGATGTCCTCATACAACCTTGTGAAAATCACAATTTTATGATGCTCCTGAAGATGAAACACTCTTTGGTTCCTTTCTTTCCATATGTGCTAGACTACAGCTGACAAAGTGAGCTTTGCTAATATGTCAGTTTTAGACTTATTTTTAAACCTGGTCAGTATGAGCAAAGCCGCCTCCTCCACTGTGCCAATTGTACCTCTCAATCCTGTTGAGCCTGCACAGGGTCCACAAATATGCAGAAGTATGGACAAGTAAAGAACAAATGTTGCATGCTTTCTTGCCCAGTACCACAAAGGACACAACTTATTGTGTCAGAAACTCCAATTGATTGCAAGAAATCTCTAGTGAGCAGTTTACCATGAAGGGCTCTGAGAATGCAGATGGCCATCTTGGGACTATGTGAAGGGAACCACACTACTTTGGATAATTTGAATTGTGGGTCTTCTTGTCTCACTAAATTTCAAGCTGATTTGAAACTAAAGTCACCAGTTGTTGTGCATGTTTATTTCCAATTGTCAGAAATAGAAGAGCCATCACCTTCTACTCTCACCATACTAGCAAGGATTTGTGCCTTCAAGGCTCCCAATCCACTTCCAAGTACATGAATCAAGTAAAGTGGCCTCAGCCTGAGATATGTGATTTCCTTGAAGGCAGTGAATTCTCATCCATTGAGCCCATAGTGATTTTGAAGTACAAAGTCTCCATACTAGCCATACCCCTGAAGCCTGATTTATATCCAATAATCTTCTAATCCCACAACCTCCCTCATCTTTAGGCCTACACACTTCTTTTCAATTCCATGTATGCATATTGTTGTTCCAAATAAAGTTGGAGAAAATCCTTTCAAGCTCCTTCAACACAGTACCAGGCAACTTGAAAGAGAAAACCCAATAGCTAACCATATTGTGTAAAACACATTTAACAATCTCAACTCTCCCAGCCATAGTCAAATAACTCAATTGCTAGCCTCTAATTCTGCTCTTCACTTTATCAATAAGTGGAGAAAATTGCTTAGCTTTGGGGTAACTGCTTGTAAGAGGTAGTCCCAGGTATTTGATAGGGAAACAACCAACAGGGACACCAAGGATATTAGCAAGCTCGTCCTTATTCTTACATCCTTTGCTAACAAATGCTTTGCTTTTCTGCTTGTTGATTGCAAGTCCAGTATACAGCTCAAGCTTATGCAAAATGCATTACTCAAACTATAAGCTGATTTCACATCACCTTTATTATAAACCAACATATCATCTGCAAACAGGTGGTGAGTGACCATGCTATCATTTCTCTTAAATGGTTTAATGTCTCCTGAAGGATGAGCAATTTCCAGAGTAATGGACCAGAATTCCATCACCAAAATAAAAAGGTATGGAGAGAGAGGATCCCTCTATTGCTCCTGAAATAGCCATTAGGTGAACCATTTAGCATAATAGAGAAAGAGTGAGAAGCAAGACACTCTTTTATCCAGTTTATCCATTTATGAGAAAACCCCATACACTGAAACATATAATAAACAAACTCCCTGTTGACAGTGTCAAAAGCCATTTGCAAATCCACCTTGAGGCGAAGTCTACTTCCCATCGGGTTGTTGAAATGTCTGACCATTTCATGTGCAAGCAAAGAAGCATCACTAATTAGGCTTTCTTTCAAAAATGCACATTGATTTGGTGAAATGAGTTCACCAATGACATGTTGCAACCTATTTGACTACACTTTTGATATCAACTTGTACAATGTATTACAGCAGGAAATGGGTCTGAAATTATTCAAGTGAGAAGCATTAGAAGATTTAGGCACCAGAGTCACAAAAGTATGGTTAACCTCAGTAAGCAATCTGCCAGTAGTGAAGAAGCAGTGCAAAGTTAGCTCCAACCAATTCCCAATTTTTCTGGAAAAAGAAAGAGTTGTACCCACCTGGTCCAGGAGCTTTATCAGGATGCATTTGAAACATTGCAGTTTTGATCTCCGAATGAGTGACATCCCTACTAAGCCAGTATGAAACCTCCACAGTCAGCTTTCTTTTCACAATCACCTCTGGAAATATATTCCTGTATGTGTCCTGATTAAAAAGCACCCACAGTATAACGGAGCTACTAGCGTAATGCTATTCAAATCAGTAGTAGCCATTCCCTCCTCAAAAATCAATTTTGAGAAGTGATTCCTAGCATTTTTAGCTTTGACTACTGAGTAGAAAAACTTGGTATTCTTATACCCCAATTGCATCCATGATTCCCGACTTTTTTTGTCTCCACTGATCCTCCTCATTAGCCAACCACTTCCCAAGATCATCCGGCAAAGCAAGTTCTTCAATGTGAAACTAGACATTTACCGGGATCCTTATCCAACTCTTCATGGACATCCTTTAGCCTCAACTTAATGTGTTGAAGTCGGCTAGCAGTATTTTCAAGTGATTGCTTTCTTCAGAGTTTAAGAGAAAATTTTAGATTCTTAAGTTTCTGAACAAGCTGAAAAAGAGGAGTCCCTACAACCTGCTCCTGCCATGTGGCCTTCAAAGTATCCTGGAATCTCTCAGTACCTTGCCAAAAATTGAAGAATTTAAAAGGTATATGACCCTTAGAATTCTGGATGAGATGTATATGCATTGGAGAATGATCACTAGAAGAATGTGGCAAATATTCATAGTAAGACATAGGTAATATGTCTATCCATTGAGAGTTACAAAGAGTTACTATCCAATCTTCCAGCAACTTTGTTACCAGCCAGGCTTTTATTGCTCCAACTCCATAAGCTACCCACACTCTTGAGATCTAAAAAGGAGCAAACATTAATGAAATAATTAAAAGAGCTAAGTTGTTGATAACTGAGAGGTTTGCCTCCAACTTTCTCATTGGTGAATCAAGTTGTATTGAAATCACTATTAAGCAACCATGAAGCATTGCTTATGTTCAAAACTTGTAGTTCTTTCCATAAATGCAATCTCTCATCATGAGTGTTCAGCCCATACACCACTGATAAATACCCCTCCAAACCTCCTTTATTTTTAACACAAAGTGTGATTTGCTGGATAGAAACAGATGTAACAATGCATGTCCATATATCAGTATCCCAAGAAATACAAATTCGTCCTTTTACTGATTGCTCATAGCTATTACAAGATAGCCAATGCCTTGGCACACACCCTGCTAATCTGCCAATCTTAGAACTCTTATCTTTTGTTTCAACTAATGCCACAATACTAGGGGAGAGTAATTTAATATGATCAATCACTTCTTGTTTTAGTCCCTTTTTATTCATCCCCCTGACATTCCAAGTAAGAATAGTCATAACTAATTTGCAAAGCCTCCCCTTTCCTCAAATCTACACTCCTTCTTAAAGGGACATAAGGAGTTGAGATAGACTTGTGTCCTTCCAAAAGGATTTGTGCCCGGATCCTTCCCACTCAAATTCAACCCTCTAACATTGGAATACAAGATCCACTCCTTTAAAGTTGATCTATATTATTTCAAGTATCTATAAACCAAAAATCAAGTGTTTTTAATATTTTTTTCTCATCCATGTACCGTTAAACTAACCAACTCACTATTTTGGCCACCCTTTTTTTGTGTCATTTGATGGATGGGTAAAAAGTATTAAAAACATTTGATTTTTGGTTTATAGATACTTGAAATAATATAGATCAACTTCAACAGAGTAGATCTTGTATTCAAATGTCAAAGGGTTGAATTTGAGTTGGAAGGATCTGAGCTCAAATCCTTTTGGAAGGACACAAGTCTCTCTATCTCTCTTTCTGTGTGTGTGTGTATATGAGGAATATGTACCTCAGCTGCCAGCTGAGAGAGACTCTCTCAGCTGGCGCAACGTGGCTGAATTTTAATCACAATTTTGGGTGCTGGTAGCATGATCGCAGTTTTATATGAGGACTGTGATTAAGTCACAGTTTTTTATGAGAACTGCTGCCATCGTCGCGATATTTTCTAAGGACTGCGACCAAGATCACAGTCTTTTTCTGAAGACTGCGACCATGGTAGCAGTTCTCAGAAAAAACTACGACCTTGATCGCAGTCCTAATTACACTAAAAATATATGATTTTTTAGGACTGCGACCATATTGCAGTAAGTTTGCGACCATATTGAAGTGATATCTGAGAGAGTCTCTCTCAGCTAGCGGCTGAGGTAATCTCTCTCTCTCTCTCTCTCTCTCTCTCTCTATATATATATATATATATATATATATATATATATATATATATATATATACATACATACAAGTTTGGGTGCTGGTACCTTGGTCCCAGTACTTAGAAAAGATTGCGATCATGACAGTAGTTCTCATAAACACAGCGACTTAATTACAGTCCTCATAAAAAACTACGACCATGGTACCAGCACCCAAAATTGTGGTTGAAATTCAGCCACGTTGTGAGAGAGCGGCTGAGGTACAGATTCTCTCTCTCTCTGTGTGTGTGTGTATGTGTGTGTGTGGGGGTTACTGTACCTTAGCCGCTAGCTAAGAGAGTTTCTCAGCCGGTGGGACGTAGCAACATAATAGCCACGCATTTATCATAAATTTTGGCGGACAAAAACCAAAAAATCTCGCTCGAATAAGCCATCAGTTACTTCAACAAGTGCTTTGGCTAAAATACCCTCCCTTATAATTTTTTACTGTATGTGAAACCGCTCCTTCCAAAAATATTTTATAGATCTGAAATTTTTAGTTCATTAATCCGAAAATTTTTGAGCTATTGATTCTTAAACTTTCAGAATAGTTGTTCAAAAATTTGTTTTTTAAAACAAAGATCTGATCAAGATGGCGCCTAAGAAATCATCTGCGGAAAAAGGTAAAAGGGAAATCTAGAAAACCTACTGTAACCCTTAATAGTTTGATTTTTTCATTTATATTTTTAATTTTTTTTGTTTTTAAACATCGATTCAAAAGTGACTCTTGCACTGATTTTTTTGATTCAGTTTTGAATTTTAATTCCAAAGAAGAAAATAATACTGAATTTTTTCGAAATTTTTTTGATTTTTCTTAAATTATTCAAGAATCTTGGTTTTTAAAAATAGCTATTTAATTTTTTATTTTTAAAGCTTGCTACCTTGGTCGCAATTAAGAGTAAAAGAGTTAACATTTTTTTGTTTTAATTTTTTAACATTGTAACAAGGTTAAAGTATTTTTTCATTCTATTTTGTCAACTTGGGTCGCAGTTCTTTATATTAGTTTAATAGGTTACCGCGACCCTGGTTACATTACTACGACCTTGGTTACTGCGACCTTATCAACTTGAGTCGTAGTATCCTATTTAGTTAACTTAGTAGAACAGACTGCACCCCAGGCCCAAAAAAAAGAGAAGGGACGGCAACAATGCGACATCAGTAGCATTGTTTTAATAAAATAATCTTAAAAACTAAAAGGACGTTAATAAAAATTTAAAAAAATATTTTATTCACAGATCGCGACCAAGGTCCTCATTAGTTAACTAATTGGGTTAATTAAAAGAATACGACCTCTGTCGTAGTGTAATTTAACAGTGCGACCTCTGGCGTAGTGTATTATAATTTATTATCTACTGTTGCGACCAAGGTCGCAGTCCTATTTCTTTTCCAAATTTATTTAAAAAGTACTGCGATCGTGATTTTATTTTTAAATTTTGTACTTATATTGTTAATGTTTCTGTATTATAGGTAAGTAAGAGTTGAAGGTTCGTCCTATGAGATCGAGCCTAAAATCTTTATGCGAATTCATCAGAAAATTCAAAAAGCACATTCAAGCAGATTTTGTCAATGCGATGAAGAAGACCCCGTTTGGTGCAATTTTCATGGCCTTCTACAATGAGAGTTTGGTATTAGCAAAGGTCTGAAATCAAGCATAAGTGTACTGAAAATTGTAGACCAGTATGATAGGGAATCAATGACCTTTCTAATTGAGGGCTAACAAATTGAGTTAACAGTAGAGGCTATTGCCCTAACGTTTGGCCTACCTATCAACGAGTCAAATTTCATAATGAATAAGATTTATACATTGAAGGATGGGGGGTCATTAAACATTATTTTTCAAATATAAAGAAGATCACGAAAGTATCCATTGAAGAAGTTTTGGATGATCTTCTGGTCAAGAAAAGAAGGGAGACTGAACTAGATGTGACAAAGGTTGAACAGCTTGAGCAGCAAGTGACTTTAAATGAAATTATAAGAGATAGACAAAGACTTACAGCTCAAGACTTCACAATACTAATCATCCTGTATATGTCAGCCACTCAATTATTTTCTGGCAGTAAATGCACAGTACCGTGGTATATAGTGGAGCAAATTGTCAATATTCAGTTGATGAAGACCATATGATGAAAAAACTGTTTGACAATTCCTGATTGAGTCAATGAACATCTTTAGGCACACAATATTTGAGCTGCAAGGATGCTCTGTGCAAATTATTATAAGTATGAATAATATAGTTGGTAAATATTGTTGATTATTACTTATATATTGACACTGTTTATATAAACTAATATAGTAATACATGTTGCAGCATTGGCTATGTGAAAGGGCTGATATTTTTGAGTCGAGGAATGGTTTAGAGGATAAAACCCCACAGGCAGTCAGATGGGAGCTCCAAAATATTAGCAGAGCCCTGAGTGAAATTGATCTTAATGATGTTGAAGAAGATAAGGTGAGTTTTAATAGTTAGTAATCATAGACTCTTCACTAATTTTTTATACATTTATTTTAAATTTTATTTCAGCAGTCAACGTTGCAGTTCCTCTGCTAAAATTTCAGTGGACTACGACTAAAGTCGCAAACCCTTCTATTATGTTAAAAGTGAACTACGATCATAATCGCAGATCTTTTATTTCCTAGATTTTTGAATGCGTCTGAGATCGTAGTATCTGATACGGGACGAATTTAGCATGAAATTCGTACTGTGACTATGGTCGCAGTACTGATTTTTTTGACTTATATTTAAAATTTAAGATTGCAACCATGGTTGCAGTATATTTGATAGCTCTTCTAATACAAGTTTTATTTTGCTGTGATATAAGTAGCATAACTAACAGGTTAATTTTATATTAATGTTTGTTTAACATGATTTTTAGAATTTTTATCAAATGACCAACATTTTGAATGATGAAAAAATTATGATTGGCCTACCTACTGAAGATGATGATGAAGAAGAAGATAAATAAGAGAAAGAAGAGATAAATATTGAAGCTAACATTTTAGAGAAAATAGAACGAGAACCTGTCAAAATAGTTAAGGAAACAACGAGGGAACAAGAACTAACTGTTGCAGGTAATTTGCCAGCACCACGGGATGAACAAGTTGAAGAACTGAAAATTTTGAGGAATAAAAATAAATATTTGAGGGCATATGTTATTGAGCAAGAAAGAAAAATTGAAAATATAGAGGATGAAAAAGCTCATAAGGCTAAATTAAAGAAAAAGAGGAGAGAAAAGAGAAAAAAGAAAATAAAAAAAGCAGCAACAAAAAATAAATGTAAACGAGGAAGAAGAAGAAGAGCTGCTGAGAGTAGCCACTGTTGCGAAGGAGGAGGAGAAGAGGAAAAAGGAGGAGGAGGAGCAGGAGAAGGAGAATAGGAGGAAGGAAGAGAAGGAGAAGAGAAGGCAGCTGCAGGAGGAAGAGGAGAAAGAGAGGAAAATTCATGAAGAGGAGAAAAAGTGGAAGGAGCAGGAGGAGAAGAAGAGGATGGAGAAGAGGAGAGGAGGAAAGAGGAAGAGAAGAAGGAGAATAGGAGAAAGAAAAAAAGTAAAGCAGAAGAGAAAAAATGAGGAGGACAAGAAACAAAAGAGGATAAGGGAGCAGATGGAAAAGCAGGCGGAAGAGAAGAAGAAAAAGGAAGAGGAGGATATCAAGCAATCTAAATTCGAAGTAAGTATTGTTAGGGAACATTTTTCTACTTTTATTTTAAATTTAACTCAACAGATCCTTAATACCCAAAAAGACAAAGCTTCTAATGAAAAAAATCAAGAACATACTCTGGTTCAGAATGAAGCGTTAAAAGGAAAAGATTTGGATTACTCTAAAGGATCGATAGAAAGGGGAGTCAAAGAACGCAAGCGCACTCTGAGAGATCACAATGACTCTGATTTCATTTATCCAAAATAAAAGAAGAAAACTATTGAAGATCCCACAGCCTGCGGCTCAGACTTATGCCCCTGATTTCGGCAAGGTAAAGAAGGCTGATACTCAGCTGAAAATCAGGGAATTGAATGAATCCACTGCCTACTGAATTCTACAGCCATAACAACAATCCTTCATCAAAAATTTATTGAACAAAGCCACCTCTGAGTAATATTTTTCATTTTATTTAATTTTACATCAAATATAAGTTATTTATATTATCACAATTTCATTATTAACTCTTTTTTTTTGCAGTGCTATTGCATATCAGGATTCTGATAACGAAATAATAGTTGCCAAAATGACATAGAGGACCTGATATTCAGTAGAGATTTAGATGCTAATATCATTTATTTTTATATGAAGCATTGATTAGTCTCTAATTTTGCATAATTTGTATCACATCTTCACATTGATTTCATATTAAATTCTGCTAATAAAGTTTTGCTTGCTTGATTCTAGGTCCATGGTGTGCAATGAAGAAGAAGACCCTAAATCACCATTTAATTGGTGATTAAAGGCCTATTAAAGATAGCCATTGACCTAGAGAGCTGATTCTGTCAAAAACCAGGGGCTGCAAACCAGAAACCGGGTATAGGGCCTGATAGGGGACAGACGGGACCGCGCGCGGCCCCAGTATGGCCGCAGTCGCGGCTGTGTTTTGGACCAGGGTTTGTCCCCTGGCCCCCTCTTCCCTGATGCTATAAAAACCCCCTGGGGTTCCAGAGTTGGGGATATGCAGAGTTTTAGGAGTAGTTTCATCTTCATGTTATAGTTTAGGGTAGTTTAGTTTAGGTTAGTTCTTCTTCCTCTATTGTATTTTTCATTTTGTAGATCTTGTAATAGGGAAAGAGAGTGATACATGCTTGGAATGCAAGAGTGCTTGTAATAGAAGGTGACAATCTATGAAAGGTGCTCTCTTTACCTCTCTATGTTTTCTTCTCTCCAATCTCTTTTACATGTGTAGCTAACTTTTCTCTCATTGTAACTAACTACTAACCACTAACTTGCTAACTTCTTTTATGATAATTCACATGAATCTAATAGCCTCAGTTTGGCCTTGCTCTTGCAAGAGCCATTGATGGCTCATGATGATGGATCTAACACTCTAACTTCCTAACCACTAACAAGCTAACATTACTTTACTCCATGCTTACTTTTCTATAGTATTGATGGTTTAAGTGTAGCTTGCACTTGTTTGATGAGTTAGATTGTGATGAGTTACATATGGGTCATGCTTTGAATCGCTCTTGAACCAAGGACTAGTGATGGCCAATGATACATGTGAGGCAACTATCACTAAGAGGTTAGCATGTTAGTGGAGTCATTAGTAGTTAGTGCCATGAGTTTTCTTTCTTTTTCACTTTGTTTAGAAATATTCCAAAAACCACAAACATATTCTTTTCAATGTTTCCCACTTCTTTGTGTTTCACCGTACTTGTCTTTTCATTCTTTAAAACTTTGAAGAATCTTTAACAAACACGTGAATCAACTGGTAAAGCTTCTATCGCCTCCCATCCTTGTGGATCTACTCGTTTTAGACTCTATGCTATAACGGAAGTATCGAGGTAGCCAAAGCACACACACTTTAAATCTTCACTTCAAAACATACACATTTTGTGCGCGGTTTTACCCTGACCAAATTTTGGTGCCGTTGCCGGGGATGGGAACGGTTTGATTTCACATTTTTGTTAACTTTTCTTCTTTGTTTTTTTGGTGTTGTTAACTGAGATTTCCTGCACACAAAATATAGTATTTTAGTTTTAAGAATAGGATGTGCAAGTTCTCAATTCTAATCCGCGGTAGCAAGGCTATGCGGGTCGTGATCCTCAAGGAGGGACTGCGATGGAAGCGTTAAGAAAGTTATCTCTAAAAATTATCTTTTTTTTTATTGTTAAATAGTGGTATTTACAATGGGTGGTATTTACAGTGAAGTGGAAGAGAAGAATTTAGGAAGATGTGGATCTAAACTAAAGGAAGAAAAGAGAGAAAACACGTACGAACCTCTTCAGCCTGCTTACCTTTGATCCGTGCGATGATTTACCTTTTCTCGGAAGACTTGCAAGTATGGCGTATAGGAAGTTAATCGCCATAAGCCATCAAGGGATCTTCGTTGGCTAGGCAGTCTCGAAGCAGTTGGGTGTCATTGTTCACAAGGCATTAGAGAACAAATAGAAGAAAGAAAATAGAAACCGAGAAACACAAGAATAAAACAAGAGATGAAAAACATAAAATAATAACAAAAACGAACCTTAAACGGATTTCATTAACAATGGAAGATAAGTGGGCTTATACCGCTGTCACCTCAGTACAAGCATGGACTCCATCCTCCATGAAAGTTTCCTCCACTCTCAGTTACAAAATTTACAAAATAAAAACGAAAATAAAATCTAACCTAAAAACTAAACCCTAGCTTTTGGCCCTCTGCTGGACGCTGGACGCCCCTTCTCTGTTGCTCTGCAGGGGTATTTATAGGAGATATAGGAAGTAGAGTCCCAGTACAACTCCTCAACGAAAACGCATCGCCAACCGCCTCAGGATTGCCGCGGAATCTTGGATTTTGCCGCGGATTTGCGGCATTTTTGTGGAATCTGGCCACGCGCTTTGGCGCGTGGCCTCACCTGGTCCGTCCATCTGGGCGCTTGCTTCTGGAAGTATGATCCTGGCTCTCCATATTGGGATTTCGAGATAACTTGATAATCAAGTTACCTAGATTTTGAATTCTCCCAATCTCTTTTAAACGAATTTCCTTATCTCTGCACTCTTTTCATTCTCATCTGCAAGAGTTTAGGGTTGGGTAGAAGTCTATCCTTCCCTCATCTTTGATATTTGCAACTTTAGCCCTTTGTGTATTTGCACTTTGACAATTGATATTTGCACTTTGACTCTTGGGCTTCAAATATGGGCTTGGATCTGGGCTTTTGGGCTCTTTAAGCTTTATTTATTATTAAAATAATAATTCGAGGCCTGCACACAATAAATTACAAATTATTAATAAATGTGCAGAATTAAATGAATAAATATGAAAATGTGATGGTAAATATGATGATAAAAATGCACTTTTCACTACCAATCAGGTGTGCAGGTTAAATTTTAGCGTTGCAGAAGTTCACACTTGCTCAAGTGTGGTTGGGTAATTCTTGTATATTTTTATATTCTACTGCTAATTTTTGTTTATATTACCTGTGCACTGTAAATAATTGTAAGAACTAAAATACAGAAATTGGATGCTTTAAAACGGTTTAAACATTTGCATCTAGGCACGTGTCAATTTTTATTCCAATATACTGTATTTTATTCTTATGTTGTTGTGGTACTGATAGGAGGTGTACATATTGCATTGCATATAGTTAGGACAAACACTTCAGTGATTTACTCGCTTTTTTGTGTTCATCTTATCTATATTGCACACTTGCACAAATTAAACTTAAGGGCAACACCCAATACAACATAAGGTGGGAAAGTTATTACCCTCCCTTAGCCCAAAAATTACCTCCCCACTCACACAACCCACGCCTTAATAAAAACTGCTAGACGTTGGCCCCTAGGGACATCTCGGACTCATTTAGGAGTTTGACCTAAGGGGGAGTTGTTAGAATTTGACTCTTGCTAAATCGGTGTCTAAGGTTGGGGATTGAGAGGCGAAACCTCGAAGAACGGTGGTTTGGCATAATTAGGCCCGTTGCTCCGGCACGGATACCTCCCACTGATCTTGCCCCTACCTGGCCGATTAACTCGTAGTTAGCTTCCGATAATAGATCCTCCGTGGACAGTCAACCAGTTAGGAGTTGTCTAGGTCTAAGTCAACCCTAGCATAGGCTTGTTTTCTTTTTCTTTTTCTTTGTTTGTTTGATTGTTTGTTTTCTTTTTTTTTTTTGTAAATTGTGAAATGGATTTTAACAACAATTATTCTTTCAATAATGACATAAATCCATATTTCACTCCGACCTCATTTGACTCGGATAACTCTAGCCCGGCTATGTACAACATGAACCAACCATATATGCCGAGTTGGGATTATCCGACTCAATATGACCCTTATCCTCAATCATATGACTATAATCTTCAAAATAATTTTAACTCTTCACAGAGTTCATGGGGATTCACCTCCCTCGAGTCAAATTATTAACCATATTGTCCACAATTTCCACAATATTCATTCCCCGATTCTTCTTCATATCCTCCTTTTCCTAAACCACCAATTGAAAAAAATCATCATTGCAAAGGACTTTGGAAGAAGCGATAGAGGCCCAAAAACAATTTGAAAATAATATGGCCTTATCATGTCCACAAAATTTCCAACATTCATATAGTTCTTTTCCAGAACCAATCAAAGAAAAATCATTGTGGGAACACACTATGGAATTTGTGCAAGAGACCGAGCGAATAATTCAAAATATGAATAAGTTCCCATGTCCATCAGATATTCATATGACTCAAGAATCTTGCCATTTTGGAAATCCAGCTTCAATTTCATCATACCAACCTGAACTTGACCAACATCTAATTCCTGATACTTTGGCAAGTTTTCCATTTCCTGAAATTGAACTTGAATATGAATGTGAACCTGAACCTCAATTTCGCGATTCGAGTCCAATTCTTGAATCAATATCGACTCCTGTAGTGTTATCTAAACTAAGTATAACATTCTTGAGCCAGTTTTGATTCCCATACTTCCTGAACTTGAATCAATCATTTCACCCATTCACATTCCTTCTGTGGACGAAAATCAAAATTCAATTTCCTTACATCCTTTTGAACTTGCCTAAAATTTTGAGAACCCCCTTGAAATTTTAGCAAGTTATCCTTTTCTCGAAATTGAACTTGAGCTTGAAAGTGATCCTGAAACTCAAGTTGGTAATTCTATTTCACTTTTTGATTCAATAATGACTCAGGTATCTTTACCAGATTTTTTCTCTATTCCGGAGTCAACATTGAATCCAATACTAATACACCGTGAAATAGAATCACCAATCTCTAATGATCACACTTCATTCATGGGAAAGTGTGTGAATATCAATTCTTTGGTTTGGACCCTGTTTTTGAACCAATTTCGACTCTCATTATTGACTTTCGACTTGATCTGAGTCAACTTCCCAAGTCAGTGTCGGTTTTTGTTCCTGATCTATTTGAGTCCAAATCCCTCATCTTTCAAAATCACAATTCATTATTAGACAAGGATGTTGAAGAA
The DNA here is from genome assembly GCA_038442645.1 of Agave tequilana. Classification (NCBI taxonomy): domain Eukaryota; kingdom Viridiplantae; phylum Streptophyta; class Magnoliopsida; order Asparagales; family Asparagaceae; genus Agave; species Agave tequilana. Next base: position 80,619 of record JAVJIF010033891.1, on the reverse strand, counting down.
AATGACTCAGTAATTATTTTTGAAAATTAAAAATTAGATGGGGATAATTTTTTAAATAAGATCATTCATTCAATCAACATTTTATTGGGTCATATTTGATAGGTCATTGGTGGGTTCCTGCAAGATCCACGCTATTTGGGTCGCAACGCTTGGCCCAATCAGACCACCACCAGAGCCACCCCCTTGAGGTAATCTTTCTTCCCTTTCCATTTGTTTCATATATTTACACATTCACGATGCATTGAGGACAATGTATGAGATAAGTGTGTGTGTGTGGGGGGGGGTTTACTAACATAGTTAGTTTTACATTTTTTTTCTTTTACACTTCTTTTCAAATTAAAAAAATTAAAACTTTTTGAAGGAAGAGAAATAGTTTTGATCCATTTTTAAGAAAATTAAGATTATCTTAGGAATTAGGAAGACCTAAAATTATGAAATTTTAAACCGAGTCAAAATAATAGATCTTGTTTAAATTTTAGGATAAGAAAATAAGATTGAAAAGATAATTTGATCTTGAATTTTTTGCCTTAGATTTATGCACTTCACACTTACACAATTTTTGGGATTGAAACAAAGACTAGAAATGTCATAAAAATATATTTAAAAAAAATTTATGATAATAAAAATCACTTATTGAAGTTGGGTAACTATGCCTCAGGAAGCATGATTATTCATACCTAAAATGGTGAACAAAAAATAAAATAACCCCCTTTAGTTTTGTGGCCTTGTTTACTCGAGTCCTTAAGTCCGAGGGATGTTTTCTCATCTGGTGCCCTAAGACCATCTGGTTTGGGAGTCACCGGCTAAAGGCTCATTACCTGGGTGAATGAGAAAGCCTAAGAAAACTAAGGGAAGAAAAAGGAAAATAATAATAATATATATATAATATATATAAACAAATGGCATGAAAGTTAGAGTCGATATCCCAAAAACATTCACTGTTCACAAAGTGCATATTTTCTAAGAGTTTTATGAAAGATCAAGGAGTCAATTTAATTTTAAATTCTTACATTTAATTTATAACAAGATTTTTTGCATTTTGACTTAGTTTAAGAAAGAACAATTTCTGGTTAACCTATGACCTTAGATCACTTATATTTTTACAAAAATACTTTAACACTTTTCTCTATTTCAAAAATGCGTTTTCAAAATACTAACATTTGATTTCTTTCTTTATGGATTTTGTGGGTGTAATCCGCTGAAAACTCTCAGGAGATAAAACTCCTCCTCTAAGGGGAACTTAGAGGTTTAACGGCTTGTTGCACATGCTCAGTGCAATCGCGTCACCCGCGAAAGTGGTGCAATAATTCCTTAGTTTTTTTGTTTTGCTCGGGACGAGCAAAAGATAAGTGTGGGGGTGTGATTAGTCTCTAATTTTACATAATTTGTATCACATCTTCACATTGATTTCATATTAAATTCTGCTAATAAAGCTTTGCTTGCTTGATTCTAGGTCCATGGTGTGAAATGAAGAAGAAGACCCTAAATCATCATTTAATTGGTGATTAAAGGCCTATTAAAGATAGCCATTGACATAGAGAGCTGATTCTGTCAAACCAGGGGCTGCAAACCAGAAACCGGGCATAGGGCCTGAAAGGGGACAGACGGGACTGCGTGCGGCTCAAAGCGCCACGCGCGCGGCCCCAGTATGGCCGTGGCCGCGGCCGCGTTTTGGGCCAGGGCTTGTCCCCTGGCCCCCTCCCTGATGCTATAAAACCCCCCCAGGGTTCCAGAGTTGGGGATATGCGGAGTTTTAGGAGTAGTTTTATCTTCGTGTTGTAGTTTAGGGTAGTTTAGTTTAGGTTAGTTCTTCTTCCTCCATTGTATTTTCTATTTTGTAGATCTTGTAATAGGGAGAGAGAGTGTACATACTTGGAATGCAAGAGTGCTTGTAATAGAAGGTGACAATTTATAAAGGAGCTCTCTTTACCTCTTGATATTTTCTTCTCTCCAATCTCTTTTACATGTGTAGCTAACTTTTCTCTTATGGTAACTAACTACTAACCACTAACTTGCTAACTTCTTTTATGATAATCCACATAAATCTAATAGCCTCTGTTTGGCCTTGCTCTTGCAAGAGCTATTGATAGCTCATGATGATGGATCTAACACTCTAACTTCCTAACCACTAACAAGCTAACATTACTTTACTCCATGCTTACTTTTCTATAGTATTGATGGTTTAAGTGTAACTTGCACTTGCTTGATGAGTTAGATTGTGATGAGTTACATATGGGTCATGCTTTGAATCGCTCTTGAACCAAGGACCAGTGATGACCTATGATACATGTGAGGCAACTATCACTAAGAGGTTAGCATGTTAGTGGAGTCATTAGTAGTTAGTGCCATGAGTTTTCTTTCTTTTTCACTTTGTTTAGAAATATTCTAAAAACCACAAACATATTCTTTTCTATGTTTCCTACTTCTTTGTGTTTCACCGTACTTCTCTTTTTATTATTTTCTTTCTTTTCTTTTCATTCTTTAAAACTTTGAAGAATCTTTAACAAGCACGTGAATCAACCGGTAAAACTTCTATCGCCTCCCCTCCTTGTGGATTCGACTTGTTTTAGCCTCTATACTATAACAGAAGTATCGAGGAAGCCAAATCACACACACTTTAAATCTTCACTTTAAAACATACACTTTTTGTGCACGGTTTCCCCCGATCAAGCATCTAGAGAAAAAGGTGGATTAAAAAGCGTATTCTTTCGAAGCGAAGCTTGGGTAAACATTTATTTTCTTTTTTATATTTAATTAAAACATCACTTATTTACTTAATGTCGTAATTCATAATTTTAATGGTTAAAAATCTACTAGTCGTATTTACTACTGATAAAGCCTAATGAGTTGACTGCGACCTGAGTTGACGTAGCTAATTAATCCTAAAAATTGAACCTGACTAATGATGAATGCGATCAAGGTCGCAGCCAAAATATTCAGTAAAAATAACAACACAGCGACCTTGGTCGCAGTCAAATTTCTTGAGTGAATAAAACAAACTGCGACCAGTATATCAATAAAAATATACTTCGTTAAAGATTTACTGCGACCCAGGTCGCAGTCAACATAAATAAGCATCATTTTCTACCTTAATAGGCGACTGCGACATGTTCGCAGCTCAAATAATATTGTGAGAAAAGAGGACTGCGACCTTGGTCTCAGTGTTGATTTTCATATAATGTTTGATATTTTTTTTGTATTTTATTACTAAATCTTTAATGTTTGAACTGTTTTGGTTTTAACAGCACAGTGTTGTATCTCAAAATAGAGATCTGGAAGATTTTTTCATCAAGAAGTTGTTGAAAAACTGGAAAGGAGATGTTCATTACATGTTCTTCCCAATCAATCACAAACACAGTGCCAAGAAAGCTGAATTTCACTGGACCTTTTTGGTATTAGATTGTCATACACAAGAGTGAATTTTTTATAACTCTTTGGTTCCAGTGGATAAATTAAGTAATATATTAAGGTTGTATCAAGCAGATGCCAGAATAATGCTGAGTTAAATTTAATCTTGCAATTTCTGAATATTTGCTTTTAATTGCATTAATATTAATTTTATTTTTCTATTGACAATGCAGAAAGAAAGATTGTTACAGATTTCTGAAATTGATTTCAATAAAAGGTTGAAAAACCCTATATAAAATATGCAAGATGTCCCTAACGGGCAAACAGGTCTATATTTCTTGTGACATTTACATAAGATATTTTCTTGGTGATTTATATTAAAAATTTAATCTCATATAATTTTTTTCCTGTAAAATTTCAGTGTTGATTGCACTGTATATGTATGCAAGTACATTGAAAATACAGCATTTGGTACTCCATCAACAGTTAATACTGTAACGACGGTCGATGTACAGAGACTAAGAAGCGAGCTTGCATACATATTACTCACAAACGAAGAGAAAAGTTGGGATGAAGAAACAGAATCAATAAGAAGGATAGTATTTGAAGATTGAAATTTGACAAATTTTTTTATTTTAATATTGTTAGTTCATTCATATTAATTTTTTATATTATAAATGTATACTCTTTGTAAAGCAGATCTGACAGATATATTAATGTAATTTATCTACATTTTTATTCATTTGTTATAAAGTCCATTGAGATTCTACTGGAACCAATTCTATAAATCTAAGAGAGTCAGTGACTTAGGTCGCAGTGATATTAAATACCAATAATGAGTTTTGAATTCGTATTGTGATCAAAGTCGTATTCATAACCAGAGAGACTGTATCGAATTATTTTGATTGCAAATTTGGTCAAAGCCAAAATATTCATTAACAATAACAATATAGCGACCTTAGTCGCAGTCAATTTTCTTTACTGAATAAAATAAACTGCGACCAGTATATCAATAAAAATATATTTCGTTAAAGATTTACTGTGACCCAGGTCACTGTCAACATTAGTAAGCATCTTTTTCTGCCTTAATAGGCGACTGCGACCATGTTCGCGACTTAAATAATATTGTGAGAAAAGAGGACTGCGACCTTGGTCTCAGTTTTGATTTACATATAATGTACCTTGGTCTCAGTTTTGATTTTCATATAATTTTGATATTTTTTTACATTTTATTACTAAATCTTTAATGTTTATAATTTTTGATATTTTTTACTGTACGTGAATGAATTTGATTCTAGGTCGCACTACGATCATAGTCGCAGTGCCTAATTGGGAACTGTAATGTTTTTATATACATAATGATATATATTTTAAATTTTGTTAAAATAATTAATTTAATGAAAAGTAAACATGATCGTCACGGTCTTTTTCTATCGTAAGAAACTAAAATAATATTAGTCTTGTTGTCTTCACAGCAAAAAAATAATTACATGTCATACTATATTTATTTTTAACCAGTTTTCGAAAACTAAACAGTCACCTAAAAAGTATACACTTTTGAAAAAGACAGATAATAAATTTATGCCATGTTCACGTCGTTTGAGAGTATAAACCTTTTGAAATTCCTGGATGTTTTATATATTAAGGGTGTCCTTTAAAGGAAACAAACAGACTAAATTGCATTCCTGAAATTCGTTTCTGATAAATTCTAAAAAAGATTAAAAATGTCTTCTCCACAATCTTCCTCTGAAAGAAGCCATTCACATAATGATGATTAGGAATATAGTTCTGATATATTCCCTTATTACAGGTCAGAGGATGAGTTTGATGCAGACAACCCGTTCTGAGAGTTCATGGATTAAACGAAATACTGCTATGAAGAGGAAGAAAGCGAAGAGGAAAGTGGCGGTGATGAAGAGAAAGAGGAGAAAAGCGATACGGAAGATAAAGACCGTCATAATATGGATGACGAAGATGATTATGATGAGGACGGCTAGATTAGTCCTTTTAAATATGTAGTTTTTTTTCTTTTTAGGCAATTTATGCCTTTTTTTGGAATGTTAATTATGTAAATAAATATTTTTTCTAATTTTAATTTTACTGATCGCACTTTTTCACTATTTTAATTCTTATGTTTGTGGAAACATGAAACTATGGTGGCAAATTTTGATGGGCTATGTCAAACTTTTTCACTATTTTTAAGACTGACTGTGATCAAGATAGCATGTATTAGCCCAACAACACCACAATGTAATCCAATCACAAAAATATTATAATTTATATCAAAATGGGATACACTGTGACTAATGCGCAGTCACAAAAAAGTAATATCAATGACTCCAGTTGCTGATGTAAATAGTTATTTTAAGAGTATAATCATAATTGTAACCGCAGTGTGCATTATTATGGTCTAAATTTCACAATATACAATTAATTATAACTATATTTCAACATATTAAACTGGTAATATAATTAAAAATCTTAATATAATAATTCATACAGAAGAAGAGAAGCAAACAATCCAAAAATATAGTGAAATATGAACTGCGACGCTGGTCGCAGTTCTGAAACTACTGTTTTTGGTAAAACTGATGACTGCGACCAAAGTCACAGTAAAAAGAAATAATAAAGGTTCTATTAACTCAAGAAGTATGCATATAACGACCACAGTCTATGTTCAATTAACTATAGCATTATGTAAGAATACGCCACCATTATCAATATATTAAACTAGTAACATAATTTATACAGAACAAGAGAATCAAACAATCTAAAAGATATAGTGATATATGAATAGCGACACTAATCGCAGTTCTGAAACTACACACATTTGGTAAAACTGATGATTGCGATCAAAGTTGCAGTCAAAAAAATAATAAAGGTTCCATTAACTCAACAAAAATGCATACAACGACCACAAACTACGTTCAATTAACTATAGCATGTAATCACCTAGAGGGGGGTGAATAGGTGACTAGCTAATCTAATGGTCAATTAATGCGGAATTAAAACTATTAATGCAAACTAAAGCTACTCAAGCTAAACACCAAGTATAACACAAGAGTGTAGCCGGATTCCCCGTGAAGGGCTCTGAACTAACTCCTCAAGATTCCTCTAAATAAGAGTTGAGGTGCCGCGTTGGCTCTCTTGGTTGAATACAAGTGTTAGCAAACAATCCCCAAGCATATAACAATTTAAGCATAATGTATATCAAGCATATAAAGATGAAAGCAATATAAGCATGCACGATATAAACAAGAAAGAGATAGAGAGAGAGAGAGAGCAATTGCAAACACGGGAGATTTGTTTCAAGGTTCGAGCACACTTGCTTTACATTCCCGCCTTCAACACTATGAAGGATTTTCACTAAAATCGATCCCACCGGATTACTTGGTGCCGCAACACCTACAAGCTCTTCGGACTCTCTAGTCCCTCTTTTATTCCTGCAAGAACAACACACTGCAAGCCCACTAGCTCGCCGAGGCCTCACCTCTACAAAGAGCTCTCACTAGAACTCGAAACACCGCGAACACACAAGTCCACCTCCTCAAAACAAAGATGAAAACTTTGGTGATCTAAACACTTTGATCACCTCAGATCCTCTCATAACAAAGATCCCTATAGGATAGGTATAGCAATGGATAGCTCAAGTGTGTGTGAGAAAAATAAGGATTGAAATGGTGGAGAAAAATACAAGAAATCACTTTGAAAACTCTTGATAAACTCTCCTTTTGAATGGAAGTATTTAGCTCTTAAACAAGCGGAGAAAACCTCTGAAATGGATGGGAAAAACTAGGTTTAAAACTCTCCAAAAATCTTCTCCTAAACAGCCCAAAATCACCCCATATAAATAGGCTCCAAAAACTAGCCGTTGGGAGCCAGGATGACCTGTCGGTCGACCGCCCGGTCGACCGGCCAACGAGCAGATTTTTGACCGTTGAGCCAGCGCTCGACCGGCCGGTCGACCGTGCCAAGGCCAACGGTCGACCGCTCGGTCGACCGCCCCCGCTCGAGAGTGGGGTGACATCAGTCGGTCGACCGCACGGTCGACCGGCCAACTGACATGGCCTTTGTGCACGTCTCGTGCACATCGGTCGACTGTTCCGGTCGACCGTCGACCGCCAGAGCCTGGCAGGCAAAATTTCAGGATTTAAAACTTGGGTTTCTTATTTTTTATTAAATTTCATAAAATCTCTAAAATCTACAAAAATAAGTTCAGTAATATATTTTGATATACAAACATGTTTGAGCAAAATCAAAACATGTTACAAACATTTTTAACTATTTTTGTAACTTAGAAATTTTGGTTAAAAGACAAAAACCGTATTTTTCCAAATTTGTTTTTCCAAAACTTCTCCAAATACAAAAATAAGATATTTTAAACACTTTTAAAGCATGGTGTGTATGGGTATGATCCACTACACATAAATGATGAAATATCTATGTTTTTGACAATAAACACTAAAACGGTTTTGGTTAAAAACACATGTATATACTAAACTCCAAAAACCAAACCGGTATTTTGTCAAAATGAAAAGTCTTTTCCAAAATGAAAATTCTTTTATGAAAATACAAATAAATCTTGTGTGTGAGTGTGTATGGTATACTTGAGCAATCCACCAATTATTCTATCCTTTACATTTTATCTAAAAACAAAATTTTAATAAAAACAAACCTAGACTCAAGTCTTCTCTTGAAGTCTTCACTTGAAGTCTTCTCCTCCTTCTTGACTTGGTCCAAACTTAATCCAATGAGTTAGACTCCTCTTGAGTACTTGATGTGGTCTTGATGCATAGGCTCTTGAATCAAACTGTGTTAGCTCCAAAACTTGACTTTAAATCCTTTGTTGAAGCTAAACACCTACTAAGATCTTGATCATAAATCTGAGACTAAATAAACACAAGATCATTAGTACCATAACTACATGAGTTAATCATCATCAAAATTAGAGTGATGGGCCTTTGGGCCAACAATCTCCCCGTTTTTGATGATGACAAAACTCATGGAGTTATATATGCATGGATTAAAGTAAAGCTTCAAAGAAGCTCCCCCTTAACTCATGCATAATAAATAAGCAATAAGATATGGAAATGAAGTACATAAAACTATACAACTAAACATGCATCAACAAGGTGAGGGAAAAAAACATAAATCCAAAATCCTTTTTCCAAAAACTTATCTCTCCTTTTTTGTTTAAACTTTTAAAAACATTCTTTTCATTTTCTAAAACACAAGATGCATAAACTCAATATATGCAAAAACTCAAATATGCATATATAAACTCAAAATCTTTCTCCCCCTTTTTGTCAATCATCAACAAAGGGGTTAAAGTAAATACAAAACAATGTTCTCCCCTTTTTTTTGTTAGAAACAAAAAAGAATCAACAAATGTGGTGAATTAAACAAATCAATAATAAGGATATATGCGATATACATTCATGAAGAGGAAGACGCTAAGTTAACTTCTCTACATATATGCATTACATGAAGAAAGGATGACAAGCCCTAATTCACATAACGCATAATATGCAATACATAAGAAGAGATGTGAAACTCCCTGATTAGTCACTAAAACTGCATAATTCATACCGCATCTTCACATCTATTTGATAATAAATTCTGCTAATAATACCTTACTTGCTTAATTCTAGGTCCATGATGTGCAAATGAAGAAGAAGACCCTAAATCACCATTTAATGGCGATTAAAAGCCTACATGAATAGCCATTGACCTAGAGGAGTAGATTCATCAAAACCAGGGGTGCAAAATCAAAAATCGGGCACCAGAACTGACAGGGGACATACGGGGCCGCGCGCGGCTCGAAGCGCCGCGCGCGCGGCCATTGAAGGGCAGCGGAAACGCGGCCTAGGCCGCAGCGCGCGCGCCGCTTCAGGCCAGGGTTTGTCCCCTGGGCCCTTGTTCCTTTGGCGCCTATAAATACCCCCCCTGGGGTTCCTGAGTTGGGGATATACAGAGTTTTAGGGTAGTTTTCATTTTCATGTTGTAGTTTAGTTTAGGTTAGATTAGTTCTTTTTCTTCCCCATTATATTTTCCATGTTGTTTATGATCTTGTATTAGGAGAAAAAGTGATATATGAGTGGAATGCAAGAGTACTTGTAATAGAAGGTGACAAGCTATGAAAGGTGCTCTCTTTACCTCTCTTTATAGAAGAGTATAGAAGAGTCCCTACAATAAATGAAAAATTTGCTCAATTCACAATCCTTCCCACATCAAACTCCACATACTCCTTTTCTAGAGCATCCAATTGAAGAAGAATCTGAGCTAGAAAAGCGTTTGGAAGTCTTTTGTGATAGAATGCAAAACATGTTGGACTCCTCATCTCAACCAAATTTTCAAGAGTCCTACTCATCTTCTCCAGTCTCACCTATTCAAAATGAACAAACTTCAATACTGGACTTGAGTATGGAACCCTTGCGTGAGTCCGAGCAGCAACCATAAAATCCGATGGACTCACAATTTCACCACAATTTTCAAAATCAACTTCCATACTCATCTTTTCAAGAAAAACCAATTACAAAAAGTATGGAAGACATGATTCCAAATCCAAATTCTATTACACGGCCTTTCAGTAGGTTAGACTTATGAGCGAATTGATCAATTAGAGCGAGAAAAATCTTTCTTGTCAAACTTTGACTGATCCTTATATTCCTAACTCTACTGATTGGACCCATGAATCATGCAATTTTGAGAATCCAGATTCAATTTCAGAACACACATTTGAACTTGACCAAACTCCAAGTTATGAAAGTCGCCTGGACACTCTGGCAAGTTATCCCTTTCATGAAATTGCAATCGAACCTGAATGTGATCCTGAACCTCATGTTAGTAGTTCCATTTCACTTTTTGATTCAATAATGACTCCGGTATCTTTACCAGATTTTTTTCTCTATTCCGGAGTCAACATTGAATCCTGTACCAATTCACCATGAAATGGAATCACCCATCTCTCATGATCACACTTCATTATTGGGAAAAGTGTGTGAATATCAATTCTTTGGTTTGGACCCTGTTTTTGAACCAATTTCGACTCTTATTGTTGACTCTCGACTTGATCTGAGTCAACTTTCCGAGTCCGTATCAGTTTTTGTTCCTGTTCCATTTGAGTCCAAATCACTCATCTCTCAAAATCACACTTCATTGTTGGACAAGACTGTTGATGAAAATGACTCAGTAATTATTTTTGAAAATTGGCCATTAGATGGGGATAAACTTTTCAATAAGACCATTCAAACAATCATCCTTTTATTGGGTCATATTAAAAAGGTCATTGGTGGGTTTCTGGAAGATCCACGATATTTTGATTGGGTCGCAACGCTTGGCCCAATCCGACCACCACCAGAGCCACCCCGTTGAGGTAATCTTCCTTCCCTCTCTATTTGTTTCATGTATTTACACATTCACGATGCATTGAGGACCATGCATGAGATAAGTGTGGGGGAGGGTTTACTAACGTAGTTAGTTTTATATTTTCTTTCTTTTACACTTTAAAAAAAAATTCTTTTATATATAAAAACTTTTTTACAAAACTTTTTGAAACAAGAGAAATAGTTTTTGATCCATTTTTAAGAAAATTAAGATTATCTGAGGAATTAGGAAGACCTAAAATTATGAAATTTTAAACCAAGTCAAAATAATAGATCTTGTTTAAATTTTAGGATAAGAAAATAAGATTGAAAAGATAATTTGATCTTGAATTTTTTGCCTTAGATTTATGCACTTCACACTTACACAATTTTTGGGATTGAAACAAAGACTAGAAATGCCATAAAAATATATTTAAAAAAAATTTATGATAATAAAAATCACTTATTGAAGTTAGGTAATTATGCCTCAGGAAGCATGATTATTCATACCTAAAATGGTGAACAAAAAATAAAATAACCCCCTTTAGTTTTGTAGCCTTGTTTACTCGAGTCCTTAAGTCCGAGGGATGTTTTCTCATCTGGTGCCCTAAGACCATCTGGTTTGGGAGTCACCGGCTAAAGGCTCACTACCCGGGTAAATAAGAAAGCCTAAGAAAACTAAGGGAAGAAAAAAAGAAAAAAATAAAAAAATAATATATATTAAATAAATGGCATGAAAGTTTGAGTTGATATCCCAAAAATCTTCATAGTTCACAAAGTGCATATTTTTCTAAGAGTTTTATGAAAGATCAAAGAGTCAATTCAATTTTAAATTCTTACATTTAATTTATAACAAGATTTTTTTTGCATTTTGACTTAGTTTAAGAAAGAACAGTTTCTGGTTAACCTCTGACCTTGGATCACTTATGTTTTCACAAAAATACTTCAACACTTTTCTCTATTTCAAAATGCGTTTTAAAAATACTAACATTTGATTTCTTTTTTTATGGATTTTGTGGGTGTAATCCGCTGAAAACCCTCAGGAGACAAAACTCCTCCTCTAGGGGGAACTTAGAGGTTTAACGGCTTGTTGCACATGCTCAGTGCAATCGCGTCACCTGCGAAAATGGTGTAATAATTTTCTTAGTTCTTTTTTGTTTTGCTCGGGACGAGCAAAAGATAAGTGTGGGGGTGTGATTAGTCACTAAAACTGCATAACTCATACCGCATCTTCACATCTATTTGATAATAAATTCTGCTAATAATACCTTACTTGCTTGATTCTAGGTCCATGGTGTGCAAATAAAGAAGAAGACCCTAAATCACCATTTAATGGTGATTAAAAGCCTACATGAATTGCCATTGATCTAGAGGAGCTGATTCATCAAAACCAGGGGTGCAAAATCAGAAACCGGGCACCAGAACTGATAGGGGACAGACGGGACCGCGCGCGGTTCGAATCGCCGCGAGCGCCGCTTCGGACCAGGGTTTGTCCCCTGGCCCCCTATTCCTTTGGCGCCTATAAATACCCCCTGGGGTTTTTGAGTTGGGGATATATAGAGTTTTAGGGTAGTTTTCATTTTCATGTTGTAGTTTAGTTTAGGTTAGATTAGTTCTTCTTCTTCCCCATTGTATTTTTCATTTTGTTTTAGATCTTGTATTAGGAGAAAGAGTGATATATGAGTGGAATGCAAGAGTACTTGTAATAGAAGGTGACAGACTATGAAAGGTGCTCTCTTTACCTCTCTTTATTTTCTATCTAATTTCTTTTACATGCATAGCTAATTTTTTCTCTCATGGCAACTAACTACTAACCACCAACTTGCTAACTTCTTTTATGATAATCCATATGAATCTAATGGCCTCGTTTTGGCCTTGCTCTTGCAAGAGCCATTGATGGCTCATGATGATGGATCTAACACTCTAACTTCCTAACCACTAACTTGAACTTATTTTGTAGAGTTGGGTTGTGATGAGTTACATATGGGTCATGCTTTGAATAGCTCTTGAACCAAGGACTAGTGATGGCCAATGATATATCTGAGGCAACTATCACTAAGAGGTTAGCATGTTGGTGGAGTCATTAGTAGTTAGTAGCCATGGGTTTTCTTTCTCTTTCACTTTGATTTAGATATACAAAAATCACAAAAATTATTCTTTTCTATGTTTCCCACTTCTTTGTATTTCACCGTACTTCTCTTTTCATCCTTTGTTTCTTTTCTTTTAATTCTTTAAAACTTTAAAGAATCTTTAACAAGCACATGAATCAACCGGTAAAGCTTCTATCGCCTCCCGTCCTTGTGGATTCGACTCGTTTTAACTTCTATACTATAACGGAAGTATCGAGGAAGCCAAAGCACACACACTTTAAATATCAATTTCAAAACATACACTTTTTGTGCGCGGTTTTCCCCTGATCACTCCCCCTACAAACGTGTATCACATAAAGAAGAGTTATCAAGCTCCTCAATATAAGATACACTCAACATGAATCTATATGTAGAAGAGATGTTAAGCTCCCATTGCATATATGCAATACATATCAAAAACATTTTTAAATCAAATTTTTGATAATTACTTAAACAAATTTTGAAATTTACTCATGATAATAAAACATTTTGAGATACCTTAGTAAAATACCAATTGTAACTAAAACATATCAAAACATTTTTAAGGTTCCAATTGTAACTAGACAATACAAATTTTGAATTCTTCTTAAATCAACAAATCAAGATATCACAAGATATAGATACCATATTGAAATATAAAAATTTGTGATACCAAATTGAAATTGAAACATTTTATCAATTGAAATACATGATAAAATTTTGTACCAAATAGGTAAGACATATTGATACCAAATGAAATTTAAACCCAATTAGAAATTGAAACATATTGGTACCAAATGAAATATATGGATACCAATTGAATTAAATAGATACCAATTGAAGTTTATAGTACATTATGATATTAAAAAATTACCAATAGAAGATAATGCATAAGCTTGTTAAAAATACCAATTGAGATATCAATTGAAAATCAAGATTCGAATTAAGCTTAACATAAACAACTTTGTGCTTTAAACATGTAAATATCTTGTAAATCGAGCACAAATAAACCAAATATATGTATGGAAAGAAGATACTAATGGAAATTGATATTATATGAAATGAAGCATACATATATAGAAAATATAATATGAGTATATACAAAAAGATGTCAATTGTGATACCAATTGAAACTATGATGTAAATCAAGTGTATATCTCATAAACTACCACCCTTTTCATGCACAATATAAAAGGTTTTCAACAGGCATACAAGGCATGGTCGCCCATCCGTCTGCCCATTGGATGGTAGGGGTTTTCGAAAATAAGTTTGAAAATATTTTATCATTGAAAAATACTACCAAATGAAGAATATATAACTAGTTAAATTGATTTTTGAAAAACTAGTTAAAGATCCTTCAAAATATGAAACCAAATCATATATCAATCATGAAACATACTAAATACATAAAGGTTGACACTCAAAATTCATAAGGCTCAAAAATAATCATGAACAACATCATGAATAAACAAATAAAGTGAAAGTGTACAAGAATCATGTAATTAACATTTTTCATGAAGATAATCAATGAAGCTCAAAACAAATATCATTTAATCAAACAATTATGAAAATTATGAAAATTCATTTTTCATCTAAAAACAAACTTCTAGGTATATGTATGTTTTTATCAAAAACTAATAATATACATACATATCCCAAGCATAAAAAGAGTTCATAATATAAATTGCATGAAGGCAAATGACTCAAGGGGTATACATGTATATTTATTAGATTTGAACAAAAATAGCATATAAATGAAGTAAGACATGTAAATAGGCAAAATAAGTATAAATGAGAAAATCATCAAAACTAGGCTATACATGTGTATATAGTGAGTACAAATGAACAATGAAGTGCAAACGTATATGAATCAAATGTGGCTCACTACATGTACACGTATATACACAAGTTTTGACAAAAACTACATCTAAACTAGTATTTACCACATGAAGCATAATACATGATTATAAAAACAAAACATGCTAAAGTTATATATGTATATATTAAAGCATGTAAACAAAAGGAGTTTAAAAATGGTTACCAAAACATGAACTACACTCTAATTTTTCAAAACATGGTGGTCGTCCCACCAAACCTCCTTGATAGCGGTGCATCAAATGAGTGTCCATCAAGTCCATGTGCATCCACCATCAAGGCACCAAATTTCTCACGTCGTGTGAGAGCCCGCACCTACATCAAATACAAAAGGTGGGGACTTTGGTACCCATTTTCTTTTGGGTCCATGAGGGTTAGCATTGTAAGGAACCCAAACTTTCTTGTTAGCAAAATTTAAAGTGTTTATCTTATCATAACAAAATTTTGCTAAATGGCCTTTGCGGCCGCAGTGTGTACACTTGTACACTCTACTATGCACATGTGAATGAGTATGATCATGACGTGCAAAATGTGCATAAGCATGTTGTGGGTGTTGTGCATGAACATGGGAAACTTGTTTCTTTTGAAACAAGGATTCCAATCTTTTATGGTTAAATGCACAATTACTCAAGGTTGAGCTTAAACAATCAATTCTATTTTTCAAAAATTTAAGTTCATTTTATCAATAGTTGTGGCATGAAAAGCATGATCAACAAACTTTTTTTTTTAGAAATATTTTCTTTTTCTTTTGAAATAACTTTTCTTTTTAAAGAGTTATTTTCATTCAAAGCAACTTCTTTTTGTTTTTCCACCAAAACAATTTTAATTTTCAAAGTATTATTTCCTTCACACATATCATTCAATTTAGAAAGCATGGAAATATTTTCTTTTTTCAAAGTTTCATTTTCTTTTGAAAAACATTCCAATTTATCTTCTAAAGATTCTTTTTCTTTTAACAAGCAATCAAACTTATTTTTCATTTTCTTATTATCCTTCTTAAGCATGTCATATTTTTCTAGGAGTTGTTGACAAAAGAAGCAAGTTCATCATATGGCATATCAACATCCTCTTCTACCTCGGATTCGGTATTTACCTCAAGGGGGTTATCCCCTTAGACCATGTTGCACACGTTGGAAGCGTCACTTCCAACATCCGAGTCGCTCCCCGCATAATATTGTTCCTTTTCGCCAAGGGAGAGTATTGTGTTCCAAACTATAAAAGCCGAATCAAGATTAGGAACCCTAGATAAATATTCATCATTTAGGGTACACTTTAAAGCATGAATGGCCTTAGCATTGCCTCAATATTTTTGCCATTTAAATAATAAGAATCTCTAGTAGTGGCAAAATAAACATGAATGCCTAGGGCTTTGAGATACAAAGACATCTTAACCTTCCAAGTTTGGATGTTAAGAATGTCAAAGGTGGGAGGTGACATGAAATTTATGTGTGTGTACAAATATTGTGATTAGCTATGAAATGAGGATCTTTAACTCTAGGTTGTAAGACCCAAATCATGAGCACTTGACTCTGATACCAATTGTAATCACCTAAAGGGGGGTGAATAGGTGACTAGCTAATCTAATGGTCAATTAATGCGGAATTAAAACTATTAATGCAAACTAAAGCTACTCAAGCTAAACACCAAGTATAACACAAGAGTATAGCCAGATTCCCCGTGAAGGGTTCTGGACTAACTCCTCAAGATTCCTCTAAATAAGAGTTGAGGTGCCGAGTTGGCTCTCTTAGTTGACTACAAGTGTTAGCAAACAATCCCCAAGCATATAACAATATGAGTACAAATATATATCAAGCATATAAAGATGAAAGCAATATAAGCATGCACGATATAAACAAGTAAGAGATAGAGAGAGCAATCGCAAACACAGGAGATTTATTTCGAGGTTCGAGCACACTTGCTCTATGTCCCCGCCTTCAACACTATGAAGGATTTCCACTAAAATCGATCCCACCGATCACTTGGTGCCGCAACACCTACAAGCTCTTTAGACTCTCTAGTCCCTCTCTTGTTCCCGCAAGAACAACATACTGCAAGCCCACTAGCTCGCCGAGGCCGCACCTCTACAAAGAGCTTTCACTAGAAATTGAAACACCGTGAACACACAAGTCTGCCTCCTCAAAACAAAGATGAAAACTTTTGTGATCTAAACACTTTGATCACCTCAAATCCTCTCATAACAAAGATCCCTATAGGATAGGTATAGCAATGGATAGCTCAAGTGTGTGTGAGAAAAACAAGGATTGAAATGGTGGAGGAATACACAAGAAATCACTTTGAAAATTCTAGATAAACTCTCCTTTTGAATGGAAGTATTTAGCTCTTAAATAAGTGGAGAAAACCTCTGAAATGGATGGGAAAAATTAGGTTTACAACTTTCCAAAAATCTTCTCCTAAACAGTCCAAAACAACCCCATATAAATAGGCTCCAAAAACTAGCCGTTGGGAGCCAGGATGACCTGTCAGTCGACCGCCCGGTCGAAAGGCCAACGGTCAGATTTCTAACCGTTGAGCCAGTGGTCGACCGGCCGGTTGACCGTTCCAAGGCCTACGGTCGACCGCCCCCACCCGAGAGGGGGGTGACATCAGTTGGTCGACCGCACGGTCGACCGGCCAACTGACATGGCCTTTGTGCACGTCTCGTGCACATCAGTCGACCGTTCTGGTCGACCGGTGATTGAGGTTGAACCTGCATACAAAATACAGAAGTTCAGAACTTAAAATAGAGATATACAAGTGCTCAATTCTACCCGCGATAGCAAGTGGCTATGTGGGTCGTGATCCACAAGGAGGGACTAGCGATAGAAGCTTTTTAGTAAGTTCTCTTTTAAGATATCATTAATGGTTAAAAATTCTCTTTTAGTTTTTAAAAGAAAAAGGAAATATTGTTAAAGTTGAATTAGTAAGAAGATGGTAGATTAAGAAGATGGAAAAATGAAAAATAGATTATATACAAAGAAATGGAGAAGAGTGATAAAGATGGTCGGAGCTTGTGATATTGAAACTAAAGAATAAAAGAAAAGAAAGATAGCCTAAAAATTACTTACCTCTTCAGTGCTCATATACCTTGGATCCGTTGCGACGACTTATCTTGTCTTGAAGGCAATCAAGCATGGCGTATAGGATCTTCCCCATTATCGATCTACACTACGAATAAAAGGGCAAACTATACTAGCAAGAGAAGGGTTGTTCATCACCATAGGCCATCAAGGGCACTTACAACAGCTAAGCAGTCTCGAGGCTATCGGATTCTCTTAGATTGCAACACATCAGAGGAGAGTAAAAGAAAACAAGAGTAAAGAATGAAAAAGAAACTTTGATTCAATTCAAATAATAATGAAAGAAAGACTTACTTACACCGGTGTCACCCTCAGTACAAGCTTGATCTCCTTCCTCCATGAAACCTGTCTCTCCTCTCAGTTACATAAAGAAAAGTAAAAATTACATAAAAAGAAAACTAAAACCTAAGTTACAAACTATAAATTATCCTAAGTTCTATTCTCTGCTTGGTCGTCCCCATTTACAGTGAAATACCTCCTTTTTATAGGCAAAAACCTAGAGGGGAGAGGCGTGAGAAGATAGGGGGAGCAAACGCTCCCCCTAACTCCCTAACAAAGTCACAAAAAAGCGGCTTTGGTCGTGTTTTTGCGACCTGGCCACACCCTGTTGGTGGAACTCCCCGGCTTCGCGATGTGTATTTATCTTCAGCTGGATTTGCAGTTTAAGTCCGAGATTTTGACGAAATAGCCTTTGATCTTTGGCTTCAACCGCTTGATTTGGGATGATTCATTTCAACCAGTTTTTAACCTCTTAGATTTGCCAAGATTTACCCTGATTCATAGATTTCGAATTTATTCTGATTTAATTCAGAATTTGATGGGCTTTTTGGGCTCATTTTTCTTCACTCTCCATTAGAATGGGCCTACAAATAAATTAAATAATAATTAGTAACAAGCAGAGTTTATTTAATAATAAGTATGAGAATATGATAATAAATGTGCAATCTTAGCGACCAATCAACCGGCTCCTGATCCGGTCGACCGGTCGGTCGACCGCCAGAGCCTGGCAGGCAAAATTTCAGGATTAAAAACTTGGGTTTTTTATTTTTTATTAAATCCCATAAAATCTCTAAAAACTCACAAATAAGTTCAGTAATATATTTTGATATACAAATATGTTTGAGCAAAATCAAAACATGTTACAAACATTTTGAACTATTTTTGTAACTTAGAAATTTTGGTTAAAAAACAAAACCGTATTTTTCCAAATTTGTTTTTCTAAAACTTCTCCAAATACAAAAACAAGATATTTTAAACACTTTTAAAGCATGGTGTGTATGGATATGATCCACTACACATAAATGATGAAATATCTATGTTTTTGACAATAAGCACTAAAACGGTTTTGGTTAAAAACACATGTATATACTAAACTCCAAAAATCAAACCGGTATTTTGCCAAAATGAAAAGTCTTTTCCAAAATGAAAATTATTTTATGAAAACACAAATAAATCTTGTGTGTGAGTGTATATGATATACTCGAGCAATCCACCAACTATTCTATCCTTTACATTTTATCTAAAAATAAAATCTAATAAAAAAACCTAGACACAAGTCTTCTCTTGAAGTCTTCACTTGAAGTCTTCTCCTCCTTCTTGACTTGGTCCAAACTTGATCCAATGAGCTAGACTCCTCTTGATACTTGATGTGGTCTTAATGCATAGGCTCTTGAATCAAACTATGTTAACTCTAAAACTTGACTTTAAATCCTTTGTTGAAGCTAAACACCTACTAAGATCTTGATCATAAATCTGAGACTAAATAAACACAAGATCATTAGTACCATAACTACATGAGTTAATCATCATCAAAACTAGAGTGATGGGCTTTAGGCAATATAGCATTCTGTACGAATACGCCAACATTATCGCAGTGGATTTTAAAATAATATTTTCACTGTATTCAAATTTTATTATAAAGTACAACATATTTCATTGGAACAAGATATGGAAAACACTTGAAAGCAACAATAGTACCTGTACTGCGACCTAGGTTGCAGATGATGCCTGAAGTGTATAAATAAAGACTTTGTTCGTTTCAGGTAGCCGCAACATAAAACTACTTCCTCTGCAAGTAAAAAAGAACGTAAATGTTTGAAACATCAATATAAAATTAAATTCTATAATAGGTTTAATTTTATACCAACAATGGAAACCCGGTCCTGCAATGGCCCAACTATTGACAGTTTTCACACTTTCGATGCTTGACTTCCTTCTGTAACAGAGAATCTTCAAAATCATTTTAACCTGGATGCAGCTTTAGGCTTCCCCTTGGTTGGTACAGGACCAGTTGGATCGCGTATAGTCAATTCTTTAACCATCTCGTAAATCCACAACTGATCCACTGGAACCAATATTTGTTTCAGATTGTGATGAGTGATCATTTACTTTTTGCATTCATTTCTGGTTTTTACAGCAAATCTTTTCAACACAACATCTAACTTTGAAAGATGGATATCTAAATCGGACACCATTTCAAGAATTGTATTAAATTTGGATCGTAATGTCCACAGTCTAGCAGTCCCTCGCGTGCCTTGATTGGGAAAGGTCTAATGCCATTTTTAATTGCAATATTCTTGTAACGGACATCCAACCTCCATCTCTGTAGTATATAGGATTCTGGTATATGTGTAACGTGATTGCGCCACAAAATGCACAGAATATGTCTATAAAGAATACCTTCTGTTTCGAATAGTGTGCAACTACTAGACACGTTAAGTTTATCAGAATTCTCATAACTGACCTTTTCTCAAGTGACTTTTGATTTTGAAAATTCACCAACCAAATATTATGCTTCTGGGCCATCATGTTCCAACTCTTCTGAAAAGAGTGTCATTACAACTGCCTATTCCTTTTGGAACAACTAAAAAATCTTCGTGGTATACAACTTTAAAACTTGTATCTCATATAAATTCGATGTACAATTGGGCACAAATCTCGAAAGTCTTGTTGAGTTTCAGAACTATGACAGGCAGCGATAACTTTATCGTATTGGTGGACAAACTCAACCAGTTTTGCGTTTGCATTCACAAAACTATCAAAGAAGTAATTAATACTCTCAGACTTTTGACTGGTTGTCATTCCAGCATAGAAAATCCTTTAGATAAGTATTAACCCAATGTCCACGCAATCTGTACATCTTCAACAACAAACTGTCTTCTTCTTCTATATGATATTTTTTCTTCATCATTCTCGTATGTTCTTATATCACGGGAGTATACCACAGATGAAAATCAGAGACAAAATATCCCCCATACTTGTTCATCAGGGGAATTTGTTACTCGACAATATATTTTCTTACATGCCAAAAATAGTAACGGTGTCGAGTAGTTGGAAATTTCATCTTGATGGTATCACCTATCTGAACATCATGATCAGTAATAATCAATTTTGGTGCAACTCCATGCATGTATTTGAGCCACTTATTGAATAGCAAAACAAATGTATCCTTCTGCTCATCCGTAAGTAATGTACAAGCAAATAAAATTGACTGCCGATGATGATTCACTCCAGTGAATAGAGCAAATGGCAGGTTCAAGTGATTAGTCCTATATGTTGTGTCAAAAACAATCACATAACAAAAACTCAAATACGAGAAAATTGCTTTTTCATCAGTCCAAAAATGTTTCTAAGTGTACTCGCATTATCAACTTCACTTGAAAAAAAATCTGGATTGGACTCAGCTTTTTCTTGAAAATATTTGATGATCGAAATACACTCATAGCCAATATTATTTCTATGGTGTTGAATAAAATCAATAACTTATTGCGGGCTTACTTCTTCACAACCTTTTCCGTGGTTCATTGCGAATTCCTACATCAACCAAATTAGTCATAATGCTTCTGTTAATCTTTGATCGATGTGTCTGGTGAGAGTAAAAGTGATGGACCTTATCCAGGCTTGATAAATCATGTGAATAAGAATCAACAAACTTGGTGACAACCTAAAATCTTTGGCGTGTTAATAAACGAAGACGTACATGCATCTCAACAGGACACTCAACTCTAGTGTCGACTCGACGGTTGACTGAAGCCCATTTTGTCTTTTGTCACACAACTTCTTCACACCCTCCTTGTTGTAACAAAATTTTCTGCAAATAACTTCATGAGAAGGCCTCCATGACTTATCTATTCTTTTTCTTCTCATGCCAAAATCTCTGTTCCTTACATAAGCATTGTAGAAGTTGTATGCTTCATCGTCTGTGAAAAATTATTGTCCTAAAAGAATAGCTAAGCTTTCAAACATTTCTTCATGTAAATTGAGATCCTACAAAATAAATTATTGAAGTAAATAAAAAGAAATAATTGAAAATCACACATCAGAACTATAATAAATAAAACTGCGACTAAGGTCACAGTTGTAAAGATAACTGTGAATATTGAATAAAAGACTGCGACAGTAGTCGCAGCTTTTAGGATGTTCTGTTTTTTGCAAAAGAATGTGATATTTTGTAATACTGCGACCTCTGTCGAAGTCCTTAATATATTCAAGGACTGCGAAAAAGGACGCACATGCAAAGTAAATAGGGACTGTAGGTAACGTCGCAGTTATATAGATACTGAGACATACTTTATTAAAAACAACAACCATAATCACATACTTTAGGATATCTATAATAACTGAAAAATTCTTTTAATATATACTGCGACCTTAGTCGCAGTTCTTATAATTTAGTGTATAAAAAAACTAATTGAAAATCAAACGTCTGAACTATAATAAATAAAACTGCGACTAAGGTCTCAGTTTTAAAGATAGCTTTGACTACTGAAAAAATTGTTTTAATATATACTGCGACCTTAGTTGCAGTTCTTACAATTTAGTGTATTTGAGAAAAACAGGTAGTTTTCAAATTAAATAACCGCGACTGAGATTGTAGTTAACAAAACTGTGTAATTGTTAACTGAAAAAGACGACTTTGGTAAAGTGATTTTTGTTCTATAAATAGGTCGCAATTTCATCTATGTTACACAAGATTTTTTACATATTAGAAATTGTGGGAAAAAATTAAAAAAAGGATAAAATGAAAACCTCTTAATCAGTATCCAAAGATCTCAACCCTTCAGGATTTTCAATATTCTGTGAGGAAGTTGAACACGATGATATATGGTTCATATTTAGATCAGGGGATAGAGATCGGGGACAACGACGACCTGAATTGGCAGGAGATATGCTCTGCTCGGCGGTCGACATTAAAATAGAAAAGAAAATTTAGGTCTGCAAAGTAAAAAAAAGAAAAAAACCTGATCCAGATACCCTTTTTTTAGAAAAACTTTCTGGCAGTAAAAATTAAACCTAGATCTGACAATGTGCGAAAAAATAGGGGAAAATAATAACAAACAATAGCAAGACAACTATCTTTTACCGCGGGGCATTTACTAATTTCACTTGTTCCAATAGGCGGGCCACAACTTATTGGTGTGGCTAATAATGTGCCACGTCACCGCTGGCTGAGAGGGACTCTCAGCTGTGTGTGCGTTATATATAAGGAAAAGGATACAATACACCTATATGTAACTAACTTAAGTTACACACACCTCTCCCTACCACACAAAAATAGTTTTTAAAATAGGTTATGGGGACCACATGCAAAAATTTGTTTGTATCCCACATTATAACATTTTGTGTGGTGAAAATTGCTATGTGTAACTAAGCTTAGTTATACATAGGTGTATAGTATCCTTATCTATATATATATATATATATATATATATATATATATATATATATATATATATATATATATATATATATATATATATATATATATATATATATATATATATATATATATATATATATATATATATATATATATATATATATATGTATATGTATATGTATATGTATGTATGTATGTATGTATGCATATGTATATGTATGTTGTTGGCCCAAAGGCCTTCCACCCTAGTTTTGATGATGATTAAACTCATGTAGTTATGTTTACTAATAATCTTGTGTTGTTTAAGTTTCAGATCATTAACCAAGATATTAGTTGGTGATTAGCTTCAACAAGGAGTTTAGAAGCTTTTCATGATGATTCCAGGGCCAAAGCATCAAGATCATACCTTACCTAGCTCATGGATCACGGTGTTTGTGGATCGAGTCGCCTTGAAGATGAAGATCGTCAAGAAGACTTAGGTATCCATAGTTTAAATAGTGTGTTTTAGATCCATTTGTAAAGCTTAGTATAGTTGATATGCTCAAGTGCACAACACACACGTTTTTATGTTTGGATTGGTTTTTCGGTTTTTAGTTTAACCGATATGTGTTTTCATGAATAGATTGATCAAAACAAGTTTACATAGTTTATATGTATAGTAGATGTATTCTAGTTATACATATATGCTTAAATGATTTATACAAACTTGTTTTGACTTTCCTATTCATGTATTGAAAAATCAAGTTTGATAAAAATACAAGTGTTGGTTTTGATAAAATTTGCAAGACTCAAAAATGAATTGATATGATTGATATATGTCTTGAAATTTTTATCACTTGTTTGTGTTTAATATAAAATGTTAAAAACAAGTTTTGTGGATTTTTAGAAGACTTAAAAGATTTTTCAAAATATTTTTAAACTGGTTTTCTGATCCAGATTTCTGTTCCAGGCTTCAACCAGTCGACTAGTCAAACTGACCTAGTCGACTTGAGTGAAGTCGGTCGACCGGGCCGGTCGACCGACGTGCACAAATCTGTGCACGTTTGGCAGACTTTGGACGGTCGACCGTACGGGTCGACCGGGTCTGAGAGCAGAGCTCTCTGTTTGTTTGGGTCGACCGTGCCGGTCGACCGTGGTTGCCCAACGGTCACATTTCTGACCGTTGGCGGTCGATCGGGCCGGTCGACCGTTAGCTTGTCAGGCTGCCACATCAGCCTAACGACTAGTTTTCTGATGGGCCTATATAAACCCCAACTCTTGGGGTTTTAGCTAAGATTTTTAGAGCTAAAAATTTCTGACTTCTTCAGTGTTTTAAACAAGTTTTGAAAAGAGTTTTTGTGCTAAAAAGATTTCATCTTTATTGTTTTGGGTTTTTGAAAAATCAAAGAGAACTAGGTTTTGGGATATTGTATTGGTTTTCATTTTCTATCATTTACAAGAGATTTCCCAAGTAGTTTTTCTTTGTTGCTTGTTTTCAAAACACCTAGTTTCCACACTTGAGCTTATCTTCTATCCTAATCTACTAGGATCTTGTTTTGTGGAAAAGAGAAAAGAAAGAGAGATTGTTTGTGGTCTTTGGAACCACTTGTTATAAACACCCTTGTTCTTTGTGTATCCCTCTTTGGTAGAGGTGATCGGGTGATTGGTTTGCTCCCTCTAGTGAGAGGTGGAGTTTGGTTTGTAAACCCTCTTCGGTAGAGGTGTTTGTTGTGGTTGTATCGGCTACGGGCCTACCCCTCGGTTGTGAGGTGGTTGTTTGAGAGAGGAGTTCGGTACTCCCTTGTTGTAAAAATTCTTCTCGGTGAAGGTTCCCTCGGTGGGAGTCCTCGGTGGACGTTATAGTGGATTGGAAATCCTACAGGTGGTGTAGGCGGGGATGTAGAGCTGGGTGCTCGAACCTCGAAACATATCTTGGCCTTTGCGTTTGATCCACTTGTCTCTCAACTCTCTCTCTCTTTATATTGTGCAAAGCATCATTCATAACTTTATATTCATATTTGCTTGTGTTGTCTTGCATTTATTCATATTGCTATTCATCCTTATTTGCTTGGCTTGCTTGTGTGTGTGCCTAACTTATACTTAACCAACAAGAGCTTCACATAGCACCTCAACCCATTCAAGGGAATCAAGAGGAGTTAGTCCAGAGCCCTTCACGGGGAATTCGGCTACACTTATTGTATTGTATTAAGTTTGTGCAAGATTTGCATTAGCTTCCGCATTTAGCGCACTTAGTTCCTAGATTAGCACTTCACCTATTCACCCCCCCTCTAGGTGTTTTTCAATTGGTATCAGAGCTAGTGCTCCTGATACTTAGGCTTAACATCCTAGGAGTGAGATCCATTCGGTTGCTAATCTATTGTTTGCATTTGCTTGTTTGCACACTCATATAGTTTACCATGGACTTCATGACCCCACCTATGTATGACCCTTCCAACATCTTGTTTGGAAGACTAGGATATCCATTTACCTTCAAACCCTAGGTTATAAGGTTCACCTTGCCATTACCAAGGAATCCTTCCTTAGTGATAGCAATCATATAGGGGCCAATGCACAAGCCCTTGAGGCCATTAGAAGCACACTTCCTAAAGAATATATTTTGCGTGTTTCTAACATTGATTCCGCCTTTGCAGTGTGGAATTTGTTGACAACCACCACCACCTCCAAGCTTCAATTGCCGATCCAACAAGAGGAAGAATCTAGTGGAGATGAATCCGAGCCGCAACAACGCTATACGGTCCAAGGGAATGACTCCCTTGAGGTACACTCGGAAACCCACTTAGATAGTGATGATTGCTCTAGTTCTTCATGTAATGATTATGTTGATCCCCATGCCTTGAATGAAGAACTTTCTATTGTGTGTGAAAAATTAATAGAAAAATATAAAGTTTTGAAAAAGAAAAGTCTAGGAATTGAAAAAGAAAATAAAAATTTGCATTCTAGACTTGACATTATTTTGCAAGAGAAAGATGAGATTTTGGATGAAAAGGATTCATTAAAATCTCAACTTGAACTTGTTTTAAATGAAAATAAAATTTTGAAAAATAAAAATGATTGTGATGATTTGTTGAAAGGAAATGAGTTTTTATCCTCAAAATTAGATTTTGTTTTAAATAGTAATGATTCTTTGGAAAGAGAAATAAATTTTATTACAAAAGAATTAGATATTTGTTTAAAGAAAAATAGATCTTTGAAAAATGATTTGGATTCTCATGTTTGCCATGCTAGTGTAGCTTCTTCATCTAGTCTACCTAATGCATGTACCTCTTCTTCTAGGATCAATGATGATATTTGTTTATTAAAGAAGAGTGTAGCTTGTTTGGGCTCCACTATGAGTCAATGTGCCATGAACCACTCACGTTTGGAAACCTTGGTTCGAAAGAAACAAGTTCCATCCTTTATGCATGCACACCCTCCACGGCATACACATGCTCCACACGGACACACCCATCACAAGTATGCTTATGTGTACACTTGTACACATTGTGGACGTAAGGGCCACCTTGCTAAATTTTGTTATGATAGAATACATACTTCTAATTTAGCAAATAAATTTGTTTGGGTTAGAGAAGGGACTACCCCCATGGACCCAATAAGATATGGGTACCAAAGACCACCCCTAGAGTTTTTGATGTAGGTGTGGGCTCTCACATGACGTGAGAGTAGCGGTACCTTAGAGTGGATGCGTTCCGTACTTAAAGGATATCAATTGGATGCATCACTTTCAAGGGAAGGTTTGATGGAGAAGACCACCTTGGTTTGGAGAACTAGAGCGGTGCCCTCATTGGTTTTGGTATCGAATCTCTAACTCCTTATTTATTGTTTACATGCTTTCCATGTTTATCATTATTAGCATGTTTTGATATTTTATAGCATATTTCATTAGTATGTAATATCATGTTTATTAGATCCTTGACATACATGTATAGTATTTGAGACACACATGCTTATATGAACCTATACTTAGTGTTCTCACTTTTGTTTAAGCTATAATGTACATCATGAATCTAATACATGTGAATTTATATAGTAATCATGTTTTAGTTTTATCATGATGATTTTATATTTGTTTTTAATGCTTCATGTTTTGAATATATTTTTAGATGTTAGTTTTCATTAAAACTAGAAGATTTATACTTGTACATATAGTGGGCCACAAATACATCTATATATGTTTGTGCTTGAACGTTTATTTGAACCCATTAAATGTTCTAGTATAGTCTAGTTTTGATGATTCATACATTTTAGACTTGTATTCATATTTTTGGATTTGTTTTATGATTGTGTGTTTCACTTCATGTATATGTTTATATTGCCAAACTTTAAGATATACATGTATACCCCTTGAGTCATTTGCATTTCATGCAAATCTATATATGGACTCAACTGTGTTTAGGGATATGTATGTATACTTATTGTGTTGATAATTCATACATATACCTTGAAATGAAATTTGTTTTGGTGAAGATTTAGTTTTTCATGTGTTTTTGTTTAACTTCATGTATATGTCCATTTTATCCAAATTATTAGATATACATGAATATCCTTTTGAGCCACGTGCCTTAATGCATATATCTTTGTGGACCTCTGTGTTTGGATATGTATGTATACTTTAATTTGTATAAGACATACATATACCTTGAAAATTAAATAAGTTTTGATGATTTTCATGTTTTCGTGTTTTAAGGAATTTTGAGCTAATTGAAAATTCATAATACCATGTCACACATTACTTGTACACTCACCATTTTAAATAAAATATTCTCATGAGTATGTTTTCATGAGCATGTATGGACTTTATTGAATATTGAGTGTTTTAAGTGCTATGTGATTTACATGCGTTTTATGAAAAATTATTTTTAGTATATTCCTTGCTTGAAGGATTTCGTACTACTTTAAAAGATTTTCCATATAACTAGTTACGGTATTCTTCATTTTGGTAGAGTTTTTCAAACAAATCTTATTTTTCAAATCTATTTTTGAAAACCCCTACCCTTAATGTGAGGATGGATGGGAGATCATGTTCATGAATGCTTTAAATTGAAAATCATTTAAAACTTGAGCCATGATTGGGAGGTATTGTAATATGATGTATACACTTGAACTTATTGCTATGTCAATTGGTATCATTGAACTATTTTTAATTGGTATCATTTTGATCTTTTTGTATACTCATATGATTATTGTGTATGTATATTTTTAATTGATATCATCTATTTGTGATTGGTACTCATTCTATTTCATACACATATACTTGTTTTATTTGTGCTATTATATCCCTATATCTTTAAGCACAAAATTTTGTTTATGCTAAAGCTTGAGTTTTAACTTGTTTCAATTAATTCAATTTCAATTGGTTTCTTAAACAAGCTTGCATGTGTTTTGTTGGTATTTCATAAAGGGGAAGAAAATTCAATTTTCATATTTCAATTGGTATTTGTATTTTCACTCCCTTACTTTATGATAGAAAATAGTCATTTCATTTGATATCATATACTTAAAAGAAAAATACTCTATTTTGATATCAAGATGTTTATTTGAATGTTTTAAATTGGTATCTCAAAATTTTGTTTTAAAAGATAAATACAAAATTTTTGATTTATATTGACTATATGCAAGGAGAGCTTAACATCTCTTCCACATATAGATTCATGTTGAGTGTATCTTGTATTGAAGAGCTTAACATCTCTTCTTTATGTGGTACACGTGTGTAGGGGGAGCTTCACATTTCCTCTTATGCATTATATAATGTGTGTTATGTGAATTAGGGCTTAACATCCCTCCTTCATGTAATGCATATGTGTAGGGAAGCTAACTTAGCGTCTTCCTCTTCATGAATGTATATAGCATATAACATTTATTGATCTTTGTTTATTTTAATTGGTATCAAGATGCTTCATTGACATATTTTCATTTGATATCCTAATTGATTGTCACCCCTTATTGATCTTGTTTTTGTTTTTAGACAAAAAGGGGGAGAACATTATTTTTTTATTGTTTTGATTGACAAAAAGGGGGAGAAAGATTTTTACCCCTCATTTTATTGTTTTTGATTGTTTACCCCTTTGTTAATGAGTGACAAAAAGGGGGAGAATAATTTTGGTTTATATATGCATACTTATGTTTTTGCATATATTAAGTTTTATTGGTATCTAGAGCATCTAGTGTTTTTGTTAATGTTTTATTAATTTAATTGGTATCTAGAGCTTATAGAATATGTTTATGTGTTTTATGCATATTGATGCATACATGTTTATGTACATTCATTGCATATCTTTTGTTTATTTGTTTATGCATGAGTTAAGGGGGAGCTTCTTTGAAGCTTAACTTTAATCCATGCATATATAACTCTATGAGTTTTGTCATCATCAAAAAGGGGGAGATTGTTGGCCCAAAGGCCTTCCACCCTAGTTTGATGATGATTAAACTCATGTAGTTATGTTTACTAATAATCTTGTGTTGTTTAAGTTTCAGATCATTAACCAAGATATTAGTTGGTGATTAGCTTCAACAAGGAGTTTAGAAGCTTTTCATGATGATTCCAGGGCCAAAGCATCAAGATCATACCTTGCCTAGCTCATGGATCACGGTGTTTGTGGATCGAGTCGCCTTGAAGATGAAGATCGTCAAGAAGACTTAGGTATCCATAGTTTAGATAGTGTGTTTTAGATCCATTTGTAAAGCTTAGTATAGTTGATATGCTCAAGTGCACAACACACACGTTTTTATGTTTGGATATTGGTTTTTCGGTTTTTAGTTTAACCGATATGTGTTTTCATGAATAGATTGATCAAAACAAGTTTACATGGTTTATATGTATAGTAGATGTATTCTAGTTATACATACATGCTTAAATGATTTATATAAACTTATTTTGACTTTCCTATTCATGTATTGAAAAATCAAGTTTGATAAAAATACAAGTGTTGGTTTTGATAAAATTTGCAAGACTCAAAAATGAATTGATATGATTGATATATGTCTTGAAATTTTTATCACTTGTTTGTGTTTTAATATAAAATGTTAAAAACAAGTTTGTGGATTTTTAGAAGACTTAAAAGATTTTTCAAAATATTTTTAAACTGGTTTTCTGATCCAGATTTCTGCTCCAGGCTTCAACCAGTCGACTAGTCAAACTGACCTAGTCGACTTGAGTGAAGTCGGTCGACCGGGCCGGTCGACCGACGTGCA